>OZ023337.1:29085626-29378126 GCA_964007535.1 Brachyptera risi
CCTTAAATGAAGACTGTTTGTAATATAGTAAGTAATTTTATTATTATTATTAGCGGCTATTCTTCCTTGTAAAAATGTGAAATAATGCTTATGTCAAATGACTATATTTTGAATAATTATACAGTCCCGTTTGTATTACGTTTTTACGTGTAAGGGTACAGTAATTAGAAACGTTGGAGGCATCGAGAAATTCCACAAAAATAATTGTTTACACTTGAAACTTGACTTAGGAGAGAATGACAATTTAATTGACGGCTGTCCGCATAGCGGGATACCAAGATGGTACAGCGTAATATAGTCAATACATAGTACAATGGTTATTTACAAAAGTGATAAAAAATTGATTACAGAAAAATCCTGAAATAATATAAAACTAATTTAATTGAGGGTAGATAGCAAAAGTATGAAAAAAAATATGAAAATGGAAGAAGGTAATAGAAAAAGAAGGTATTATTAATATTATCAAAAAGATTGAAATTATTTGAAAGAATATAAATGGTGCTGTAAAAGACCCATACCGAATCTATCAAAACTGAGTTTACAATATTTCTTAATAATACCTTCTTTGGGATTTTGTGATTATCGAGAAAAGTGCATAAAAATTCAGGAATGGTGCCGCGAGCTCCCACCATCAATCCCACTACATCCCAGTACTTCGCATCAATTTGGTATTTCGTTGACAGATCTTTGATGCATGGAATGTAGTGTTCATACCTTTGCGCATGCCATCAGGTAATTTGTACTTTCGTTAGTAGACTTGCCGTTCTGTTGCTTCTGTCTTTCTTGCCGATGGAAACATTAATATTAATTATTAATCAAAGGGCAAGACATAAGACTATTCGAATTATCTCAGGATCGGTACGGTTGCTACAGTCTAATGTAAAACCGACTATTAATTATTTGAATAATCATCTTATAATTAACTTGAATTATGGAAATTGAGTAGAAAATAATATAAATTGGATAAACATTGTACGGTTATGAATGGATCGATAAAAAACGTGAGTTTGGTTGATATTGTATAACTATTCATAAAAATTTAAAATATTCAACCTAAAAACTGACAGGCCAAATTATGCCAGCGAAAATATTATTATTAATCAAAGGGCAAGACAAACCATTGAAATTATCTTGGGATCGGTACAGTTTTTGCCCTAGTACGATATAGAACCAAAAATTCTTTATATTAATAATCATTTTATAATTCACTTAAATTATGGCAATGACGTAGAAAACAATATAAACTGGATGAACATTATATCGGTTATAAATGGATCTATCTACAAAGTAAGTTTAGTTGAAATTCTATAACGATTCATAAAAATTGAAAATATACCTAACCTAAAAACTGACTTGCCGTTTGGCCGCATTTGACCCCATGACGACACGACTCTACCTCATATAATATTAATAATTATAATGATAATAATAACACAGTTATATTGACTCGAGACGAATTGCGCGAACCACCCGTGCGCTAGTGCTGTGTGATCAGAAAAACGGTCGTTCGGAACCTTCACATCACATGGATACAAAAGTATATAGTGTATAATTTATCAAATACGTCATTTCTATATCCAATATGTAATTCATAAAATGCGTATTTTATTCATGATTGAGTTACTTTTGTTATACAAAGGAAGCAATTGACGAATTATTTACATAATATACAAACTATATATACAATGAAAAAGAAAGATTTTAAAATAATTATTCAATTGTGAATCTATGCTAAAATGCAAGCACTTATCTGTTTACACAAAACATTATTTTATTTTATTAAATCACTAGTTTTGTTATATCCACTTTCGAAATGAGCAGAAAATAAGTAAAATTGCACACTGATTATACATGGAATAATTTATATTACACATGATGTTAACATGGTGGATTAAAAAAACATGATGAACACTTACGTAAATAGACTTACTATAAATTTTAATTTAGATTTCAATGTGTCTTCTTCATGTTTGCCTGAACCATAAATAAAAAGTTACGATACATAGAATAGAAGAACAAATATCCGCAACATTGTTTTCGCTGGAAGTTGAGCAAAAATAATTAATATTACATTATAAAAGTGCGTATTCATTGGGGGGGGGGGGGGAGACTTATTCAGATGAGATGAAAAATAATCACTAAGAGAAAAATCAGTATTAATTATTTCCATGATTTGCTTAAATACTTTCAACCATTCATCTTATCTTCAATAACCTCCTAGTGAGAACAATTACTCAATACTAATAGATGGAACAAATAAAAAAAAAAATATATATATATATATATATATATATATATATATATATATATATATATATATATATATATATATATATATATATATATATATATATATATATATATATATAGGTCTATGCTTCAGAAACTGAAGTCATCGTTGGGCGTGGGTTCGAGTCCCGCCAAGGCATGGGGTGACGTCCTTTCACTTAGTATCACATCATTTTATCATCACCTGCTCATTCGTAACCCCGTATAACCTAGCTGTTGGTGGGGTCGTTGAACAAACAATAATCAATTCAATCAAACAATCAATATATATATATATATATATATATATATATATATATATATATATATATATATATATATACATATACAAATTTGATGATATAATCATCAATTCTCAGTCCCATTATTTCATAAATTATTTTCAACCATATCCCTTTTTATCTAATCTCAATACACTATTATCATCAGAAAATAATCATTTTTCTACATCAAATTTCCAATATTCAAAACAAATAAAAACAAACAAAAATCTAAATCAGATCAATCAAATGCTTGACCCTCTACCGTCTTGTGCACCTGTAAGACACGTATCAGTTATCAGTTCGATTATAATCAC
Organism: Brachyptera risi; assembly: GCA_964007535.1. Classification (NCBI taxonomy): domain Eukaryota; kingdom Metazoa; phylum Arthropoda; class Insecta; order Plecoptera; family Taeniopterygidae; genus Brachyptera; species Brachyptera risi. Next base: position 29,088,493 of record OZ023337.1, read on the forward strand.
CTTTCACACATCTCTTTGATCACGCCAGATAAGCTAATTGATTGTAATAATTATCAATTACACGGAATCGGGCGCCGCGAAGTGAAGAAAGCGATGCGTGATGTGGTTATACGTGCATTCTTAGACCATGTAAGGTGATCGGAACGCGAGCCACGTGGTCTCTAATTGATGGTGATTAGTTACGAGAAAACGTAACGAGAATTGAAACAATTTTGTTCGACAATTGATGACTCGAAATGGGCGTGGCTTTACCAGTCAGCCAGTTGGATCTATATCATTTGTAGTCATTTCAAGATGCCCCGATTGGATATTTGAATTTGACTACAGTTCGAACAGCCCTGTTGATTGGACGGTATGATTTGTGACGTCAAGGGGGCGGAGACTGTGCGAGTCGTCAATTGTAAAAGATTATTTCAATTACAAGCGATCAGATTATTAAGGTTATTGTTTGCTTTACGATCACACCAACAGCTAGGTTATATGGGGGTACGAATGAGTGATTATGAAATGATGTGACGATGAGTGAAAGGACGTTCACAAAAATCCATGCCTTACGCGGGACTCGAACCCACGCCCAATGGTGACTTGAGATACTGAAGTAGTGCCTCAGCTGACCGAGTTATACTGAGGGTGACATTACTATATAATTTTATTTTTACATTTTTGATTGATTGTATTGCGTTTAACGACGTACTCTACTGATGACTACGATATATTGGCGTCAGTGAATGATATATGAAGGGTGATGAGGGATGATGAGATGAAAGGTTGTTTCATAAGGTGATTTTGGATTGTGGGAAGGAGTCGGTCGTGGGCTGTTGTTAAAGAACCATTTCAGTATTGATCTGAACGACAGAGGGAAACCACGAAAAAACCCTCTCAGGATGGTCGACCATGGTGGGAATCGAACCCCGGTCTCCTGAATGATAGTTATGCGCTTATTATCCTCTTTATTATTTTATTAATTATCAAATATTAAATATTTATTAATTATTCTTTCGATGATGTTGTATCAAGTTTAATTATTGATTGAAGTAGTTGTAAAAAAAAATTTACCAATATCTCACGCATGTTACCTCGATCGTTTAGTACCGAGAATGTATCACCTATAGGATAATTGGAACACTTGAAGTAAAACAATGTGTTTATTACGAATCCGAATATCAGTGATAAGATAATGTACGTACAGCTCTGAGAATTCATGATAACCGAAACTGTTACTGCAATAGCATTATCAGATTACATTTCTAGATAGCCATTCATATAAATAAGTCATTTTACAAGGTGAAATTAATTAGTCTAATACTTCCTTAGAAACTCAGAATTTTCTCAAATTGAGTTTATTGTGTTTATATGTTGTTCCATGTTCTTTTTGTAGTAATCAATGGATGTTTTTTTTATTTAGAAATTGAACCAAGTAGAAGAATTTTCGAATTATTTGTTAAGAATGAACCTTTCATTTCCATTTCAGTTCCATGTTACAATTTCAATTACGGGTAAAATGTTTAATATGTTCAAGTTTGTGTAATAAGTGGTAATAACACATGAAGTTGCATCATGTTCACTCTATATGTAGTATGTTAATACTTGCCTACAGACAAGTCTCATCAGAGGCTTTGTAGGATATTTAGTAGCAGAGTTCCTTACTTTATAATTTGTACTAAAAATGTGTGAATAAAAAAAATAAAATAAAAAAAGGCCTATTACTCGGTCTATTAAATATTTTTTCATTGACAATCAAACTTGATACAAAATCAACCAAATAATAATTAATAATAAGATAACCCATTCAAGAAACAATAAATCTTAGGATAATAATTTCAGGGATTTAAACAAAATCAAATATTTACATTAGAAAGAAAAACTTTTGAATTCAATAAATAATAAATCCTTTCACGAAAATAATTTCACGGATTGAATAAATTCAAATATTTACATTGGAAAGAAAAAATCTTGAATCTACTTATTAATAAAAAGTAAGGAAAAATATATTAAAAAATGTAGCTAAATGAACTTGACAATATGAGATCGAGCTGTGAATCTACCAGAGCTAATAATGCAAGTTTCTCACTCTCAATACAGTTTTATATTTAGTTTTACAGTTTACTAGATTTTTTCTAAAGGAAATAGAAGTTATCGGACTTTTTGTGGGAGCCAGGGGAACAATTTCTAATTTTTTCAGTGGCTTTTGTGAACGCTTTTTTATAAGTAACTTTTTGAAATATCGAATCGGAATGTCAGCACTTAAAGACTCCGTTAGAATTTTAAGAAATCATTTGTATGATTAACGTTTCACTATATATCACTTTTTAATTTTGTAATCACTAAATCTCCTTATTACTTTATTCCATCCTATTTTGTTTTTACATTTTTTCTATTCAATCAGTTCCCTTTTCATGTATCAATATGTCATATTTTCAATCTATTTCTCTACATTATTCTATATATTTTTTATACTGATTTGCTATCCTGTTTTATAATATAGTCATGGACCAATAAAGGTTATTTCTTTCTTTTGTGTACATCCCGCATGAGACATGGGTTTTTGTAAACGTCCTTTCACTTCATAACTACATAATCACCTGCTCATTCGTACCCCCGTGTAACCTAGCTGTTGATGGGGTCGTTAAGCAAACAATAATCAAACTTCAGTTTCAGCTTTGCATACATATTATTTCTCGTTGTGTATAATGTATCATGATTCATGAACTTGATCAAGAATGAAATGTACTCTACTATTTTACTTATATATATATATATATATATATATATATATATATATATATATATATATATATATATATATATATAAATTTTTATTTATTTATTTTTTTCTTCTTTTTATTCAAGATTCTGTCATACAGTAAGATTGCCAAAAAACACACAGAATAAAAATCAATTAATTAAAATATAAAATTAACCATAATAACATTTTTGAGAGAATAACAAAATAAATAGGCCTATAATAGGACGAGAAATAAAATATAAGGTAATTCAATCTAAGAATGGTGGTAATTGAAATGAAATGATAATAATGGAAACTATGAAAAAAAACGGAAAACTATTAATAGTATACTATTTATACTATTTTATAATAATGCTTACTATTTTTCTACTATTCTACTATTTTCACTATTTTGGGGTGGTAAGATCGTCCTTGAGGTGCCCCGTTCGAACGTTCCTATTTTTCATCCCTTGTGCCTTGATGTTGTTCAAAAAAAAAAAAAATGTCTGCACCATACGACGTATTCATTAATTATACATCTTGCACTCGTTAACATTTTACTAGGAAAACGCTATATACGCGTTGTTAGACGAGCGGAAAGTAATAGTATGTCGACTTCATTGCCAAACTTTTGCCTAAATTCGCCAATTGGGTAACATTTTAGTTATAAATGGGTAAAAACTGCTTCGAGTGGTGCCAATTTAGTACATTTCATGTTTTTTCTTCAAAATGGCTGACCCGATCAAGCTGAGAATTTCCAGAAATGTGTATCAAGATGTTATTCAACTTCACACAGAATTTCAATTTTTTTGAAAATAAAATTTCTTAATTTTTTTTTCGGCCCTGTTATTCTAATGGGTATTTTTGAAATTTCTAAAATTCATAAAAATAAAAGTTACCACCCGATAATGCCACAAAACTATACAGATCTAAGCTAGATGAGGAACCATAAAGAAAAAAAGTTTGAAGTTGATAGCTGTAGCCGTTTGACCTGTGGAGAACCGACAAAAAACATAAAAAAAAAAAAAAAAAAAAAACATAAAAACGAACACCAATTTTTTTCAGTATGTCAAATTGAATCCTCGCTAAAGCTCGTCTAATAATCATTCATATGTGTAAATCCCTCTAGCGAGATCCTTTTCTATCAAACGACTACAGGTTCCACCTTAATTATTTCAAAAGCCCATGCTATTATTATATTAATAGTTGTAACTATTTAATCAGTACGTTATGATCAGTGGCGTGTGTCAGACGGCGGTTTAAGGTTCGTTCAACCAGCCGCTGATTGGTTGAAATATTTCAATGAAATAATTCATTGCTTGGATTCGTGCTACACACGATCGTGAAAATATTTGTGTGAATTGTTTAAAACTTGTCTATACTTGGGTTCAGTCTGTCGAACACATTTATAATTCATGCACGATGTATGGTGATACCAACCTATTTTATCATAATATAAAGAAGGTGCTCCAACTGACATACTGATAACATGAGAGGCATTTGTGGTTTCTTGCGGTCAATTCAGAGTCAAAGGTCCCGATTGCCTGTCGCGATTTAGCAGATCCCCTTGTGAACTAGATGTACAGTACACGATGTAGTGATACCAACCTATTTCATCATAATATAAAGAAGGTGCTTCAACTCCCATACTGATAACATGGACGGTATTTGTGGTTTCTTGCGGTCAATTCAGAGTCAAAGGTCCCGATTGCCTGTCGCGATTTAGCAGATTCCCTTGTGAACTAGATGTAAATAGGAGTGGCTACGGTACCGGTGGCATTGTTGAACTCACAAAATCTATCATTCTCGTAATCTACTGGGCCGTGTTTAACATTGTTGAGCATTGTTTGTTCTAAATAGTTCGATATAAAAGCGATAGTTGCACTACAGGCAATCAGGACGATGGACTCAGATTCTGACCCCGGAAATATTTAAATTCAAGACCCGAGTTGGGTCACCTCCTTTATATTATGATAAAAAAGGTTGGTATCAATACATCATGGTTCATGTCTGTAAGAGTCCACGGGAGTCGATTTGGCGACGTATCAGTTTATTGGTGATAACTTTCGAACGGTATGAGATATCAAAATTTTGATTCGGAGGAAACACAGCGATTTTCAATACTTTCAAAATGGTATCAAATTAAATTATATAACTCATGTCAAGCTTATATACGGCTAAAAAATGTTTTTTTTAAGCTGGGATTTGAATAGTTATAACCAAGATGCATTGAGGGTTGCGTTGATTTGTCACAAGATGCATTGAGGGTTGCGTTGGTTTGTCACAAGATGCATTGAGGGTTGCGTTGGTTTGTCACAAGATGCATTGAGGGTTGCGTTGATTTGTCGCCGGCAAACGCAACCCTCAATGCATCTTGGTTATAATTTCCACAATGTTGAAGGTATTAAAAGTATTTGTGAGTTGCCTATACATCTGTAAATATAAATCTTTATTGAAGACTATATCATGGTACACATGATTGCCGTTCGACACATAATAATAATAATCAAATACAAAATTAATGAAGTAGGAAAAACACACAATAAAAATAAATCACACATGAATTATTGATATAGAAATGACTGTAGAGAATAATGAGAGAGTAATAAACAGTAGCCTAATATGAAAAAATATTAGTATAAACGGAAATATGAGAATAATATAAAAATAATTTAAAAAATATGAAAAAAATATATAAAACATATATATAAAAAAAATATATATATACATATATATATATAATATGAATATAAATATATATATATATATATATATATATATATATATATTTTTTTTTTTTTTTTTTTTTTTTTTCATTCATTTATTTATTTTTTTTTTTTTTTCATATATAAAAAAAAATTAATACAAAAATGACGAATAATTATGCTATGAATGTGAGTATAAATGCTTTCTCAAAATGGCAATAGATCCTTTCAAGGCTAAAATTCCTATCAAATTGATGAAAATACTGTTTCTATAACCAAAATCCAAGCTATTACTTGATTAATTAGTGAAGGAATACTATGAATGTTGCACTTTGTTTTTCACAATAACAGGCCCAAGTGTTCTTCTTACTCTACGTACACACACACACATACACACACGCACACACACACACACACACACACACACACACACACACACACGCACGCTTGCTTACGTCACGACTCAGAGCTGGCAGATCAATGGAATCAGCTGGTGAATCAATTATACACGTAGCAAAAGACAAGATTCCAAACGATTGCCGTCTCTTTCACTGTTCTGGCTATCATTTAACATTGACGATTGGGAGTTTTACTTTGGTCCTTTCAGATCCGGTACTACAAAGTCCAGTTAGCGTTATTCTGACAGTTAGTACAAACAAATAATATGGGTAATTCTGGTAATGACAACTTTGTACTGCCAGTTAGATATACTACCACGTTGGTAATTTAGGCACTCAAATGTATAGAAAAATGTTCTGCCACAATGATTTTGTATAGGCCTAACTAGAAGATTATACGCTATGTCTTTGAGCTGGAATCACCAACAGGGAATGCTTTTAACTACCAGTTAAGTATTATCACCATAGTTACCTATTTTTGCTTTTCGATTCTCACTAACTCTCGGATTAAGTTCATGGAAATAGGTTTACTAGACTTTGTATACGCACTGGCGAGCTTATTTGAATAATCAAATAAATTAAGAAATTTGTAACAAATATGAAAATTAATTGAAAATTACTGAATTGAATGAAATAAATTTTAACAACGTCATTTCGGAGATGCTTCGACTTTCATCTTCGGGTCAATAGTTCAGGTCATGGTGTTATAGTCTTAACCTAAAGATGGAGCTATAGGAGCGCCTTCGAACTGAGTTTTATTTTTTTATATATATAATATATTTTACGTTCGCCATTTCACCAGTGTTAATTGTTCAATAAGCTTGTCTTATTCAAATAATTCTTCAATAATTTTCTACATAATTCATAGCCTTAATTGGGGAACAATAATTTTGTATCAAGTTTCGATATTATTAAAAAAAAAACATAATTCCATCTGAATTTTAAAGAAGTTGTAATTCGTTACTTTTATCTACGTCAAGACTTTTATCTGCGGCGGAAAATTATGGTCACAGACAGCGCAGTTCTGGAGTTGAAGCTGATTGGTGTTAAATAATTAAAATGGCGTGGTAAGATCGCTCTTGTGGTGCCCCGTCCAAATGATCCTACCCTTCATCCATAGTCATAATTGGGAAACAATGATTTTGTATAAAGTTTCGGTGTTATTGAAAAAAAAATCCATCATTTCTTTCATTTTTCAATTTTTAGATATCAAATTTGTCTTTTCTTTTTAATTAAATTAATATAAAAGTATATAAGAAAAAAACTGAAAAATTGATGAATACCGAACCATTTTGTAAGCATTTTTAATGATTGCAGTCAATAATAATAATTAATAATAGTTGATCAGGAAATTAATAAACAATTCTTGACTGAATCATCATTGAATCATCAACACTGCATTCATTGCTTATAATAGTGACTAACCTACGTTTTTTGATAATATTTATTATCAACTTAATTTGTATGGCTGCTTTACATACTGATGGTGACACATCTCGAGTGATTTCTGGTTCACATTTCTAGTAGGGAGAAAGTGGGAAGCAGAGATTCGTTCAAACGTCAATGTTAATTTTATTGGATTGAGTAGCGGCCTATACATAATCTGGGTGACGCATACGTTTACAAGTCCCCCCTCGTTTCGATTTCCAAATCGCATGATCGTCATCATAGGGAAATATCCACTGTAAAAATTAATTCAACACTCAATATATTTCGCGGAATTACAAAGTAAATTCTCGGAAATGGATAATTGAGGTTTAGCATTATATGAGTCATCGCATTCATTCATTTATTTCGTACTAGCCTTCATAAATTGTGTGAATATTTGAAAACATGATACATTATAGCTATTTTAATTAATTAATTCTATTAAATAATTGAGAAATAAATTGGCTACTATAATAATTAATTTTTTTTAATAAATGAATATTCTATGGAAGCGGGATTTTTTGAACGTCGAATGGTTATAAAAAGATCCACCAGACTTCGGGACAATCTTACTGGAAAATTTTAAATTGTGTGAAGCACTGACGTGAGAGTTCGCTACGGAATGTATCGATATATTTTAGTCGATAGTCGATTCTATCGATACCTCGAAATGCAGTGTAAAGAACAGCAGGAGAAAAACAAAAAAAATTGACGTCTATGGAGAACTTAAATTCGTTGTATTTTGGTTCATTATGCAGTGTCGTTTGAGTCATAGCATGGTGGAATTTTAAATTGGCAATGACACACTCACTGATTGGAAGCAGGTTAGATTGACATTGAATTACAAAGTTTTAGAACAGACCAAACTAGAAGATATTGACGTATGGTACAAAAGAAAATGAAGACCTAACCTATTGTTCTTTACGCCCCCTTTTTAAATAAGCCATAAAATATAAACCTTGGGTCGTAAGCTAGCTTAACCTAGCTAAAACCTAGCTTAAACGTGACTTGGTACTTGATTTGGGGCCTAGGCTCTATGTAAAACTAGATTAGTCTCACAACAGTTAGTTTTCCCAATAACGAAGGTTATTTCAAGCATGATTCGGATCCTTTTCAGGCCTAGGTTTGTGACAAACGGAACAGCCAGACTGCATACCTGATTTTACGATTTAAACCTTACCCGAACTATCAATTACCATCACCTAACATATAACCCTTGAATAGATCGGCATGGCATACTACAAAACCAATCTTATCTTTGACACAAAGGTTCAACGATTGCTCAATTTTAAGAGACTATACTTGGGCCTCGTAGAAATATAATGGGCAGGAACGCAAGAACACTACATACTCAGTGATGCAAGTGTCTGACAAACAATGCTGGAGACTTGTTTACGAGTAGGCCTACCTACATTTATTCGATTTTTTTTAATCAACTGCCTTGTAACCTATCGAGTCTCTATCAATAATGAATTACTTGTATGAAATCAGTGTAGGCCATTGTATGCTCATTGATAGATTAACTCTCTCCAACTAATTTTCTTGTTCTTTCTAGAAAACGAGGAAGAGGCAACTGCGAGGAAGAATGCTGTGTTCCATTGTCTAAACGAATAAATAATCTCCACATAAACCGGCCGACCGGTGTGTGCTGCAATAATGCAGAACACGTGCAACAGCCGGCATCGAATGAGGTTCGTAATTCAAACCGGGTCTTATCAGTTTTACACAAGTAACGCGCTTGCTTTGTTGATCGGAAGGTGAGGTAGATCAGGCCTTGGTTTGATTTCTGCCACCGCCCACCTTCATAGAGCTTGTTCGTGGTTTTCCAAATGCCAGGATGGTTCCCACAATATAGGACACAACCGCTTCCTTCCCTCTATCCCTCCGACTTCCTAGGAAACCTTCGCCTTTCATTCCATTAATCATTCATCCAACACCAGTAGGACTAGATCTTAGCTGTCATTTCAATGGACTATTGAACAAAATATTTAAAAAATAAATTGAGAAATATGTCCAAGTCAAAACTTGAATTTACCATGTATATTATTTATGAGTGATTTATGCAATGATTAGCAAATTAACTTATATTCATCCTTGGCTACATATTTTATTTCTTACATAAAGTACCTACTCATCAGGCCTATATGTCAATATCTTATATATCAATTGTACCGATAGGTCTGAGAAATTCTCAAATTCATATCTGATAAAATCAATTTACGGTACCTGTAGGCCTATGTATTTTGATTTAGGAACAAGATGACGTTACTTTGCTATAATCATACATTTTGACATTAATCGATACTGAAATAAAACACTGACGAATTCAGTATCAGTAGTAAAGTATGGATTTGTTTACAGAATGATAACCCTGAACACTGGGCTTCGTTGGGTACCGCAGGAATGTATCCAGGTATGAACGGACACATTAATCCGACCTACGCTTCAAACGACGTGATCGATGCACGACTTGCACAATCTCAGCAATATCTCGGGAACGTGGTCGAGTCTAATCCCAATCCCGCGCTTACTCAACAGTGGATGGCGAACCAAGGATTACCTCAGTACAGCCCGGAACTGGATGCTTCCGCTAACCCATTCTATTACGATAATAATAAGCTTCTTTATGATCTTTATGTTGAACGCGTACAACGAGGAGGTATGATGTAAAATAGTGTAAGATTAAAGCGATATATTTATTCTCTAAAGTAGAATTGTTTATCGTTACATTTCTTGGACATTTTAAAAAGTCATGAAAAAGTAATCTCTTACTCCTGAGCTTGATTAAACCCCGGTGATATTCGGAGATGTCATTGATTTGCTCTTTGGAGTTCATATTTTCTACTGCCAAATTGAAAAATGTATTTACTCAACAAAATTTTATCAATCACTGTATTTATTCATGTAGGCTATTATTTCCATCAAATGTAGTTGATTAGAAACTTGACACCATAACCTCTATTGATTTCTTGAATTGATTATTAGACCTACATTAGTTTGGTAGGCCTACGTTCGTACATTTAAAGTGCACGCGTGATGAACTCTTTCTATTTAAAAATGTATTCAGGCTATTTGCTCGACCTTGCCCATAGATGTCAGCGTTGTATCTTTCATTTGTGCAACAACGATTATAATGTTGAACAATGAACAGTGTAAGTCATGCTATCGAGCGGCCGAATATACTCTACGTATGTTTAGTGGCTTCTCAACTGACAATTTCAGAGCCCCAGTTTTCATGCCTATGCTGCTAAGTACTAGTAGTGCATTACTAATAGATTATTCTCCGTCAACGTATTTATTGTCGCTAGAAATTTTTAGCATGTTACCTGAAAGTGGTATCGTGGTTTAATCTTTGGCAAACAGTAGGCCTAGCAGCTAGCTTTAGAGGTAATATTTCAAGTCTGTGATTGGTTTGAACTCTTGAAATAGTCATACGATGATTGTTCAATTTATCAAATGAATTGAAATTGAGGATGAGATGCGGCAGATTTTCGAGACAAAGTCAATCTTGAGCAGGGTCAATCACGCATATGATATTGGAATTCTATTAAGGTGTGTACACATAGCTTCTATTTTTAGTAACAATAAGAAATTATAATCAATTGGATATTTTGAAAACTACAGTCTTGATAATTCACTGTGTGAATTTCTAGGCTTTGAATGCTAATGCGAGCAGACAACCTCAATCAGTCTGTAGCGTGGTCAATAAAATGGAAGTAATTTTAATCTTACATATATATTTCACGAATAAAGATCATGAGAATATACGGCATAAATGTCACATGCCCAGATGTTGCGGCCTCTTGATTCTACCATCAAGTTGAGCCAAGCACTGCCTACATTAGGGAAAAAGTTTTGCCATTCACAATGTGTGAAATCATTGTGAACTGACATTGTCGTTGGTAGATCTGGAAACGTACAATTTGCACGTTGATGATGTTTTAACTTGAACTCTTTTTTAATCAATTTACTTGATGATTTAATTCTTATTTTTGACTTTGTATCACGTTGGATAAAACAAACAAAACAAACAAACAAACAAACAAACAAACTAAACTCACAGTTGGAATGTATGACTGTAATGTATGTATTTGTTATATTACAAACACTCATAACGTTTTTTTGGTTTCGTTTAAAAAGCAAGCAATGTTATAACGTGTATGATTATTAATTACCTGCTATCCAAGTTATACACGATATTCTTTTCTTTACTGAATGAAACATGTGCCAATCTAATTGAAAAATAAAGAATAATCTACGGTGGAATTGTGTTTGGGTCGAGTTTTCTTATTTTATAGCCCCTACCTATGTATGATAGCCTGGCTATATTGCAAACCTATACAAAATTTACTCCAAATAATATTATAGGGCCTATTGTCCCTTCTCTAGGCCTATATTCTAATTATTTATCAAGTTGAATTGTTTCTTCTGCTGTTTTCTATCCCGAATGTTTTTATATTCAACTTTACATATCGCACGAATAATCCTATAATTCTACTCCTGTGCCTGTATAATCTATAAACAAAAGTTTGCCAATAACTTTCCTAAATCTCTCCACTTAAACGTTCTTACTCCGTCCCATTTTTATTTTGCATACATTGCCTGTTATCCCTGACCATTTTACTGTTCACCACGCCTACACCCAGCTTCACCCTACGCTGTGAATGTTGCAAATTCTGGCTATTTTCCTTCTCTTCCTGTGATGTCCAGGATTAGGCCCTCCCTACTACCATTACCGATTTAGATGTCAGTTACTTAAACTAGTAGTACGTTAATAAAGTACTTGGATAGCTAAGTAATCTAAATAGCTAGGAAACTAGCTTGGTATCTATCTAGCTAGGTAGGTATCTAGGAAGCTAAGTAGCTAAGTGAGCTAAGAAAAAAAGTAATTGGACCATAATCAAGCATTTATAGACAGTTCATTATAAACCTGTAAAAATGAGATTTAGAGATACCAACCCTCCTTATTGTTGTCTCTCGTCGTACCGAGACTTTTGAGTCGACGTAATTTGGCATATATTATTGCAGCCTATTGTTGTAAATTAATATAAGACTAAACATTAGAACTTGGTAGTCTACAGAAAGTATGTACTTGCTTTGCTGCTAAAATATCAGCAGCCATTCAATTCAATCTTAAACAATAAGGGTCAACAGAATTATTTTTAATATTCCAATACTCATTTCGATGCGAGATTGAAGTGCAGAGTATCATAATGTTATAATGGACTAGAGTTATATGAGTAAATATAAGAATGTTTACCCATATTTGTAATTTGAATTGCGAACTTCGATAATAAGATTCGAGATCAGCACAATTCGAGTTCGATACGATAGGTCGCAATGAACAACGCAATATCGTATCTCAGCAGGTGTTTTCGTGTTTGTTGTCATTTTCGCGAACCTTACAGTTTTCTTGGTATTTCAAGGCTTTATTACGACATTATTGACTTTTTGTATATCATGCTAATATATAGAAGGTATTTACCACAATTTTAAACCCATTATTTACTCATATTTGCCTAAATTAGCGTGGATTTGCCAGACCCATCTTGTGACCCTAATTTTCGGATTGCACTGACAACAGAAATATTTAGCCTTTCATTGAGCTGTCAATTGACGGTATCAAGTGATTACTCAAAACAAATCTGCAATTGATTCGAACCTATAAATTTTACGTGCCTATATCCATGTATAACCAAGTATTTCTATCCCCTTAGATGACGCATCCTAATGTTTGTCAAGAATGTAATGAGAGTTCTACTTATTTTTAGGTAAGTAGGTCTCCATAGTTCCTCAAGCCTAAAAATGAAATTTTCACTAATTACATCCTAGTTTGTGAATGCTTATGCCCATCAAGTTTTGTTTCTACATCTAGATTATAATTTGGGTATATAACCCTACAAGTAACATTATTATGTAGCATCAACAGTCCTAAATACTATTAGTTTGCTGAAAAATGTATTAAATGAGTTTTAAACTAGGTCATTGACTTGATCTTCAACTTCTAACCTGATTGTAACAATATTATTGTGTTTGCAGGAATCTAGAAACAATTTAAGCTCAGCTCTACAATGAATTTCACGCCTTTCGGAAGTCCATTTGCCGGATCCATCCCGACCGCCTCGATGCATCAGTTTGCGACTGCCAAGTTTGCACATAATATGGCTGCCGGCGGTAGTCAGGTCGTTGGAGTGCTAAGTGGAGGGGAAGGTGGTGTTCATTATTTAAGACCCGTCGATCCCAACGGCTTCACAATGCAAGGCGGCAATAACCAACAACAAATTATAACCTTACCCATAAGTATAACTGGTAAACCAGGTGAAAACCAGCAACAAGCAGTACAAATTCAAGTCGTCAATCCGAACCTAACCAATAACGGGGGTAACGGAATGTCAACCAACTCTCCCAAGTATCATATCTCTCCGCTGTCTTTGCATCACTTCCAGCAAGGTGTTCTAACTGTGGCGTACGCCCAACAAGGGCAACAGACTAATGCTGAATCTCTTCAAATGCAACTTCAACAAGCCCAGATACAAGTAACGCAGGCGCCAAACACTCCCATCACCCAGGGTAACATGGATGTTTCCAACAATAATACACAAACTATTCAACAACAAATACTCGGAAACGAAAAACAGCCATACCCCGTTGCCGTGGTTGCGCACGTGCCTCAGGATCTTATCATGAGAGAGAGTCAAGAGGGTAACCAAGAAAGCAACAAGGAACAACAACAACAGAACCATATCGTAATCCTAAAAAACGACGGCGAGAAAGAAAGCCAAGACGATCAGTTGGGTACGCTCACGACTATGCCGTGGCAGAATTCTGCCAATCCCGCCTCCACCATTGCCGATTACCTTTCGAGAATAGGCGTGCCCGTCAATTCTTTACCCTTAAATCTACACCACTTCCTTAAATTCTCTGCGGAAACGATCAAGAGAGAGTCGACGATCGAGTCGTCGCCGCTGTCGAACGCAGAGTTCACCGACGGTGCTACTGTGGTGGAAGATGTGCCACCTGTTGCCGGTGTTGCCGTGAAGCAGAAGAAGAAAAAGAAGTACAAGAAAAAGGCTCCGAAACCAAAGAAAGCGAGACCGGGGCAGGTTCACATTGCGACCGCTTTGGATGGAACGACGTTATTTTGTTGTCCCGAATGTCACATGGCTTATCCGGATAAAGAACTTCTGGAACAGCATCTTGTTGGTCATAAAATAGAGCGCCGGTGAGTCGAGTTGATAAATTGTATAAGTAGTCCTATTCGTAGTTCGTACCGTATATTGTTTAGCTTATAAAGCACAATTTGAGAATTTAATGACATGATCAAAGTTCCAAAGGACTATAATATAGTAGAATAGACCAGCAATGATAACCATCATCAGTTTGTCAGAAAACTACATTCACGTAGGACATAAAAACAAATCTGTAGAATACCGTGCCATTTATTGTGATTGTGGTCAATGCAGTAAAACTGATTGGTCCTAAGAAATTTCATGGTCTCTGTTTTGAAAAAGATCAGGTACCGTTAGTTGATAAAAAAAAGTCTTCTTCATGACTGCGCTTGATTGGAAATGTGCTGCACTTGATTAGAAATGGGAATTGAAATTAGGAATGTCAATGCATCATTTAGTTACGACGTAGCCTACATACCTATCATCAAATGACGTAAATGCGATGCTGGTAGGCATTTACGTCACAACTAGAGAATGTATTGACATTGTCAATCTTGAATAATTCATCATAATTGATTCCAAGCACTCATTTTAAAATATGTCGTTTTCACCAACATTCGTTATAAAATATTCTTTCTACTTGCAGTGTCAAATCCGTAGATTATATTGCGCAATACGTTTTTGTCTAAAAATTACTGTATTCCTACAGTATTTTTAAAAATACTTATATTTTTCTCAGAAAATACACACATTTCTCTTGAAAATTATATCATTTTTAAAAATATAAGTCTTTTCTTGAAAAATTGGCTACGTATTCTTCTTGAATACATATCATTCTAAAGAAAATACAGCTTGGTCTATTTAGTTTCCTACCAAATTCAATTCATCGTCAACAGGACAACTTCTGTGTCGTATTTATCTAATCCGTTATGTTTTGTGTGTTTTCCAGATTTATCTGCGATATATGCGGTGCAGGGTTGAAGAGAAAAGAGCATTTAGAACGTAAGGACAATATTAAGATTTTTTAATACATTTTAAGAAGATTGCATAGGCCTAGGCTATTTATATTTTTTAAATTTATTGTGAAACAGACATGAATTACTGGTACATAGGCTTACTAGTTCTTTTAGAATGGCCCGAAAAAACCCTGTCAGGATGGTCGACCATGGCGGGAATCGTACCCCGGTCTCCCGAATGACGGTTCAGTGTGTTACCACTCGGCCACGCGTCTCGGTAGTAAAAATACTAACGTATCATCAACAACCACCAAGGCTTAGTATAAATTGACCCATAACATTTTGCGTCCTGAATTCTATTCATAATACTCCCTCCTAGGTCTTATTCAGATTGTGTCTATGTGTTTTCGAGAATATTAGAAACTTTACGACTCCACCAACAGCCAGATTATTTGGGGGTATGAATAAGAAGATGATAACGATACTATACAGTGATGATAAGTGGAAGGATCACCATCTCACCATCATTAGAATCTTTGAAAAGTTTGAAGTGTGTTTTGTGAAATGGCGTAACGATGGTTTTTCTTGTAATTTCAGGACACAAACTCGGCCACAACCCCGACAGACCGTTTACGTGTTCTGTTTGTATGAAAGGATTCAAGCGTAAAGAACACCTGAACTTACACTTCGTCATCCATTCAGGTGAAAAGACTGAAGTCTGTCTCGAGTGCGGGAAAGGTTTCTATAGAAAAGGTGCGTTTTCTCATTTATTATTAATCTATGAGATTTCAATTATCTTTCAACTGCTGAGTATTTGTGCAGAATTATTTTTTAGAAAATGGTGGGTGAAAATAATCTATTAGTAAATACTAAATACTAATACATTGCTATAGTAAACACTGCTTAGGCCAAACTTGGTTGATCCGAAATTTGACATATTTCAAATTTGAATTGATCCCCGGCTGAAGGTATAGGCGTTTCAATTCTGTTTATCAAATGGTTCAATAAGAAAACAGCGTTAAAGCAACTGAAGGGTCGAAATATTACATCGGGCTGCAGCTTAGCTCGAATTTTGATTTAGTTGGAGTGCGTTCCTTGAAATAGCTATTATTTTTTTTATTTGATGCTGCGCTGCTTTGAATGTGTCATTCAACTGAGTGTGGTCTGACTTTGGACAAGCATGTGTCCATGTAGAGCTCAAAACAATCGTTCGTCGGTCAGACTCGGATCAGCCGAAATAGCAATAAATTTTGCATCAATAGAAGCGAACCATATGACGATTGGGCGTTGTCGGAGATAGGCGAATACAATCAGTGAGGCCCCCCAACGGTTTCTCACACGTACTTTCGGCCGTTGGCATAGTCTTCTCTCTCGTGCAATGCTAAATTGGCTGAATGCTATTCGAGAAGAGTGGTGATTTCATGAAAAGAGATTTTTGTTATTTACCCAACTTTTTGGGATCCCGTCCGTTTCGAATTAACAAGGGTTTACTGCGGTGTTTTCGTGGTTTTGTTGACCGTGTTGAGAACCGGTTTCACCTTCTGACTTTTCTACAGACTCACGTGTTGGGATGATTTTCTCAATATCTGTCGAAGAAAGTATATTATTTCGATGAGCCGACCGATAAACTTCTCTTTCTTCACATCAGAATCAGATTGAGTCGTTGACGGAAATTTCTCATTTCAAGTAGTCCAGAGATTAGAATGTGAAATATACTAATTCGGCCCTGTAAATGTAGGCCTATAGTTGTGCGTAACTTTTGTTTAAGTAATGACGTTGTAATGTTTGTCCTTGTTTCGATTGAGTCTGACTCAATAGTTTGTTCAACAATTCTACAGTATGTGTTTGAAAGCCTGGTGTACGAATTCAATGAAATTAATAGGGGTGCCGGCTGTGCGATCAGAGGTTTTTGAATTCGAGCGAGTTTGATTTATTTTCGAGCAAGTTCGAGCCCAATTTTAGTTTGAGCAAGCGAATTCAATTTGATTCAAAATCGGATAGAAAAATAAAGGAACAAAACATTTTTGCTAGTTTCAGAAACTGTATTTCTATTACCAATCTGTTGGACGATAGAAAGATAACAGCTTGTTCGAAATAGTACGAGACCTGGGAGCATTTCAACACTTTCGATCTGTGAAAAAGTATTTTCAATCAAGTTTCGAATCTTGATCTCGACTAGGTCTCGATCGAGAATTTCGAGACTCGCACAGCCCTAGGAATTATTCGACAAAACGGGCTTTTTCAATTTTCAGAACTGTTCGTGTCCACTGTGAAGTTTTTTTCATCTCGCGACTGATACCGATTTTCATCGGTGAAGTTGAATCCTCACACTTTCGTTAAACAACAACTGACTTCATTTTCAGATCATCTACGGAAACACGCTCGTAGCCACATTGCGAAGCGAGTGAAAGAAGAACTTAGCAATCACCAGCAACAAACGCAACAGCAACAACACGACCAACAACAACAACAATTACAACAGGAACAGCTGCAACAGCAACAAGAACAAATGCAACAAGTCGCCAGTGTCGTGACAACGGTAGTCTTGCCGACGGCTGCCGAAACCGGTGCCATGATGCTCCAGCACCACCAACATTAGGATATCGCTAGACGAATAACGGGCCGTGAATAATGAACAACAATTTTTCAACTAGTTAGAGCCTTGAAAATACCGTACCTACATATTTTAATGACCGTTTAATAATTAGGCCTATTTTGTATAAAATCAATAGATACAAGTTATTGCCGTTGTAGTGAATAATAATGATGAATATATTATTTTTTGTATGTAAATTCGGTGTCAAGGTGATAGTTTGGGTTTGAATTTTGAACCCACTCGTATGGTACTTTTGTTTTAATGCGAAGACTATACTAGGACTGTTGGAAGTGATAGTGAAAGGCCGATACGTTACAAGCTATTGGAGGAATAACTCGGGAAGAGCTTGAACTAGCGCACAAGTGCGTAAACGTTTCGTGAAAAACGACGATGAAAGGTTGCAGCGAATTGTTGCAATAAATTCTTTTTGTTTGTACGAGTGATGCTGGTTGGTATTGAAGAGGATAGGTATGAAAATGATACACCGAATGCAATCTAACTGACATTACAGCTCTAGCGACGACCTTGAGAAAACCCGTCTTCAAATAAAACGAAACGTTTGAAGGCTCGAAACTAATGAACTATAAATAAATCTCCTTTTATATTGAATATATTATCTGTATATTAACTAGCGTATTTCTACTGTGTGTGTGAGAGTGGGTGTGTTTTATCACTAATTTATAATATATGACACATAAAAAAATCATAAATATTTATCTTATCATCCCTTTGTACATTTTGTTTTTAATCATTTACATAATTTGATTGTATATGATGTGCTGTTCTAGTTGATTCTAGTAGACTAAAAATCAATTATTGTTTTGGGGGTAAAATCTAAGAAGAATTGTGGTACCATATATATGCTTATTTTATTGACCATTCAATTCTTGTATATATTGATATTTCTATTTAGTTTACCCTTTTAATTTATAAATTATTAGCCCCAGTGTATGGGGAATAAAATGATGAAATTGAATATTTACACAAGTATTTGTCATTGAATTGTTTCTTGAATAGAACCTTTTGAAAATGAGGAAGCAATCTATCGGTAACGTAGCGTTTGAATTTTGAAGTGAAGCGGGATATTGGCCCTGCGTTTAAAAGTCCTATACCATGCGAATGGTACTACGAAATACGAATGATGTGTTATTCTACATGCTAGTCAAGTTATTTACTTGCAACATGTTTGGGTTGATGCTGTTTTTTTTAAAATGATGGTTACCAAAAGCTAGGTTATACGGAGGTAGGCCTACGAATGAGCAGGTGATAATAAAAGGATGAAGTAATTATACGTGAAAGGATATTTACAAAAACCCACGTCCAATGTGACTGCTTCTAACGCATTCTGTAGTATAGTTTTTGCCAAAAATTCAATCCGACTACTTTCGAGAAAAAACAGTTTGGATTTTTGATAATCCTGGTATCAATAACACGACAGAAAATTTAAGAAAACTTCCTCCCCAATTTAATTATTTTTACTGGATTTGAACAGAACAGTGATGGGCCTACAACAGGTTGCCAATGTTCCGGAAATGTATACTGATGATGAATTGATTACTTCCCAGTCAGTTGTCTTCTTTCATAATTGAGATGTTTCAAATAAAGAGAGGATGGAATAAAAAAAATCTGTTCTGGCTTCTGAATTTGAAAAACATGATTGTGAATGTGTTATTTTCATTAAATATGTTTTGTTTCAGTTTATATTTTTGTTGTGTTTTTTTAATATTACAAACTTGATGACAAACTGTACTGATGACTGAGATATATTGGCATTGATGAATAATGAATGAGATGATGAGATGGAAGGTTATTTTATAAGGTGTTTTCGGATGGTGGGAAGGAGTCGGTCGTGGCCTGTTGTTAAAGAGCCATCCCAGTATTAACCTGAACGACAGAGAGGAACTACGAAAAAAAAGCGTCAGGACGATCGACCATATCGAGAATCAAATCCTGGTCCCTGGATGACGGTTAAGTGAGCTAGCCAGTGGACCACTTGTCTCAGTAGCTCATATTTTCCCTCCATTGATTTTTCCTATAGCTGAAATTAATACGGCAGTCGGCAGGCGTAAATAATGAGAAATGAGAGTCGAGTGCATGTGGCTTCATAAAGTTTATGTTATATATTGTTGAGATAGACAGAGACAGACATTAAATCACTGATACAAATTATTGACTGGCTGGTTTGTTTGGCTTGCTGCTTGTTCTTTCAAGTCTGCGATATGGCCAATCTGACACACGACTGACAGCCCGCTGTTTATTTATTCGAATTCACTTTCAATATCGCAAAAATCGAATCAATTGATTTCGATATCGATCGAAACCTTGATATCGAAAATCGGTCGAAATATTTTATATGGATTGGCAACTATAGTTATAATGGAGACTTCAAAGGACCAACAGGTGAAATTATTAGAGAGAGCTTCATAAAAAACGCAGTGGGTGACTCAACTAGATGAATTAAAAACCATGGATTTCAAGTACATCTCATAGGTATACCTTTGCAAAATTTTCAAATATGTGCATGCACCTAGATATTCATAATATAATAGAGCCCAATCTACTACTATTCAATTTGTTCTCTATAACTTATGTGTATCTACTTGTATTACATTATTAAAATAATGATGGCGTTTTTATAATAATTCAATTTTTTGAGAAAAAATAATATCACAAATCAATCTCGCTCATCCATCGCGATGAAATGTAGAGCGTTTTCTACAACTTGACTTTCCCGCGTACGTAAAATGGCGCTTATGTGTTTAGTTCGCCGACTGTTTACCAGAGGGCAGCAGCTGTTGTGAGTACTGAATATCGCGTCGCACAGCAGGTGTTTATGTTTTCTGTCAAAGACGCGTATTTATGGAAATAAAACAATCATGAACACAACAAAACTCGAAATAGTATGTATCTTTGTATTTGTTTTTTCAGAGTGCGCAGTATGCATGGCATGTAAGCATGGCGTTTAGAATTCCTTAGGCATTAATCAAGCGAATGAAATCGCGAATTTTCTGCACGGCTTTTTCGAAAACGAACCATTGTGAGCCCATCTTGGACCCCTACCCTATGCGCGGGGCCATGACGCTTGCCGAAATAAATGTTTTTTATTCCCACCGTAAAATGGTTATTCGCAAACCGCCTACGCATGAAAAGAAACGCACGAGATGGGAAATTCTTCAAGCTACATTCTTGTATGCTTTTGACAGCGTTTAAGTAATTTAAAATGTGCTCAAACCGCTATAAAGGTGATAACAATGGATGATGAAATTAACGAATTTGCACCAATTAATTGGTTATTGAATGCAAAGTAGTGAAATGAATCAATCAATTGACATGAAAATGTGTCTTATTTTTCGTTTTCCAGGATATCAAATACAAATAAAGAAACATTTTGTATTTATATTCAAAGAAGCCTATTAACTAAAGATAATAATATTCTAATTAATTAAGAAAAATGAACTTTTCACCATTTGGGAGTCATTTCCCAACATCAATACCTACTATCCATCAATTTGCTGCTAAATTCTCTCACGATGGGAGTGGCGGTGGTTTGAACACACAGTCGGTGAATGATGGTTCATCGGGTGTCAGATATCACACTAGTCCTGGCCCAGCTCATTTCAATCAACATCACCCACCAATTGGAATGCCAGTCAATATGGGCAAATATCGTGCCGATAACGTCAATAACCAATCACAAGTTACCAACATGATGAATCCGAATGCTACCAAGTACCATCCTGCAGCTAACTTGAGCAATCACCATTATGGTGGCAACATCGCGTACGGTCAGACAGGCAACGTACAACAGCGACCTACGACCTCTCCTATTCAAGAACAACAAAGGCAAATGGATAAAAGAGCTAATTATCATGGTGAAATGCAAGCTCAAGACTTGTGTCAAGGTATGCAAATGAACAATGATAAAGAGAAGGAAGCAAAACGAGACCAAGAAAAAGACGAACGTCCCGGTTCAAACGAAGCCGAGTATAGCGGTACGATGAATCTCCACCACCATCATCAGCACCACCACGCGACGCAAACGACGGCGGCGATGCCAACTTCGTGGCAAAGTCTTGCTACACCTGGATCGACGGTGGCCGATTATTTGTCTCATCTCACTCCTTCAACGTTGCACCTGAGCCTTAACCACTTCCTCAAGTATTCCGCAGAAAGTATTAAGAAAGAGTCTGAGATGGGAGCGGCGGTGGGAGTGGCTTCTACGACTGCTCCAGGAACCGGGGGGATCGGTGTTGGTCCTCAAATTGGACCACCGAAAAAGAAAAAAAAGAAGAAGGCAGCAAAGTTAAAGAAGGAGAAACCTATTCCTGGGCAGATCAGATTAACTACAGGTATGTGGATGTGCACTGAATTACGTATTGAGCTTTATTATGTATCTACAATAAGAAAGTTTTAGGGTACGGTAGGGTTTTAAGTAAAAGTTTTTTCAAAATGCTTTTATGTCAGTTATATGTCACAAGGGTAAAGGCCCATTCACAACCGAAATTAGCAGTAAAATTAGCATTAGCAGCAATATTTGTCTTATGGCCCCCATGCACTTCGTTCACAATGCGACGCATTAGCCGTAACGCATTAGCAGTAAGCGCAAGGTTTGCAAACTCCAAACCTTGCTGTTAATTTTACAGCTTGGTGTAAGCACTGACCAATCAGATTTGAGTAAACGTTTGGCGCGCCACAGGCTTCTATCGTTCGGACGATGCCGAGCAGGCGCATCGTTAATCCCATTGGCCATCAGCTAATGTAAACAAGCCATCTCATTGGCTGATCCTTAATGCTAAATTATTGTTGTGAACAGCCACTAAATAATTACATTACTGCTAATGCTAATTTTACTGGTAATTTCGGTTGTGAATGGGCCTTAAGGTGAGGGTCCAATACAGACAGACGTGTTAGCAGCCATTATAAGCCAAATTTTCAGTTTGGTTTTACGTGTTATTTTCATGATCTAACAAAGCTACCGGTATTACATTTCAAACTAGCATCTAGTTGTC
The DNA here is from genome assembly GCA_964007535.1 of Brachyptera risi. Classification (NCBI taxonomy): domain Eukaryota; kingdom Metazoa; phylum Arthropoda; class Insecta; order Plecoptera; family Taeniopterygidae; genus Brachyptera; species Brachyptera risi. Next base: position 29,111,479 of record OZ023337.1, read on the forward strand.
TTTAATTAAAATAGTAGGCCCACAGTAATTGAATTAAATTTTTGGAATAAAATTAGTCAATGTGCGAATATATTAATTTTACCAGTATAATCAAGATTATGTTTTAGGGAGAATGGGCAATATTGATCATGAGACTGATAATATATGTTTGCGTGATAGGCCTCTATAGGCCTAGCCACTTAGGCTTCCAGTCACTGTTTAGATATGCTGCCAAACATTTTTTTTTTAAACAAATTGAATTGGTTCTTCTTAGCATGCGGTACAGCCTCCGCCTACCTAATATTAATTATGTTTATGTACTCTTGCAATATATTTCAGCCCTCGATGGATCAACTTTATATTGCTGTCCTGAATGCCATATGGCGTATCCTGAGAAAGATTTGTTAGAACAGCATTTAATGGGCCACACGTTGGAGCGAAGATTCGTCTGCGATATTTGTGGTGCCGGCTTGAAAAGAAAAGATCATTTAACGGTAAAAATAATTTCCTATCATTGTGAGAGTACGCTGCCTGCTTACTTAGTGTTGAGGTTGCATGCAGTTGTTGAAATGTTACGTAGGCCCTACCAGTTGTTCAAGTTTAAAAATGTTTTATCAATGAATTAGGCGTATAATACAGACAACTCCATTTTGACTGTTCAAACAGTTTTTATGTAGGGGCCTACATAAATTTTGATGAATGAAATATAAAATTTGGTTCCTGAAAGGGCCTACTTTTATTGGTTTGAAAATCTTGTTTGTTCAATTCTTTTATTAGCTAGTTGAGCTTTTTGTAATATCATAGGTTTGGACATTTGCCGAACCTTTAAGGCTTACAGTAATAATTCTACCGGGCGCAAAGTGTATTAATCCAATGTTCAAATTTCAGCGCCACAAGCAGAGCCACAATCCCGAACGGCCGTACGTTTGCACCGTGTGCCTCAAAGCGTTCAAACGGAAAGAGCAACTCACGTTGCATTTTGTCATTCACTCGGGCGAAAAACGTCACGTATGCAGCGAGTGCGGCAAAGGATTCTACCGTAAAGATCACTTGCGTAAACACACGCGCAGTCACATTGCGAGGCGTGTGAAGGCGGAACTAAGTCAACACGCGCCGCAAGTCCAACAGGGAGGGGGAGGAGTCATGTCCGGCGAACAACCCCCGCCACTTCAGCTATCTTGAATGTCGGCCAATGGGAACTATGCCAACGTTCCCAGCCTTCTTAACTCGGATCTACTGGCGTTTGTGTCCGCTGCAAAGGACGCATTCTAAATCGGTAATATGTATTCACGTCGTTGACACATCCTGACGATGAATAATGTTACAAAACTCGGTTTCATTTTATATCGCAGTTGTACGACGGTACCGTACCTTAAAAGACAAGTGGTGCCCAGCACAAGACAAATATAGATCAGGACTATTTAAAACGGAGACTATTTGCTGTAATAATGTATATAAATAGACAAAAAAAAGTGTTTATAAATAGGTAGCTGCTAGTTATAGTATACAAATTGAATAATACAATGAATTGACTATCATGATATTGATAAACTAGAAAATGTTTGAGGATTGTTCTAAGTCTACCTGACGGTATCTTTGATCTTTAGATAGGAAACATAATATTCCATAATAATGTTATTATAATAATAACAAAAGTGATTTTAATTTGGAATGTTGGTTGTGAAAGTTAATCTCCTAAATAGTTTTGTAAGTTATTTTTCTTAAGTTATTCTGTGCCATTTTGATCGTCTTGTACACCGTACGTGCGTAGTTAGTATTTAGTATTTTAATTCTACCATTTCATTATTTTATGTTCGTCTTTAGTCATTTTTTTGTATGTAGCCATAATGATGTAAATATTTCTAAGATGTTTTGTAAAATGCATTCAGGTTTCCAAATATCTCCTTTACAGAGATGAGATGAACAAAAACAAAATACTCATGGAATTTTATTAGAATAAGTATAATAAAAAGTCAATTTTTTTTTATTCTTCTGAATACAGAAAACCAACCAAACCTACTGTTCCGTGACAATGAATAGCTTTGATGCAGACCTCATTTCTGAAAAGTATTATTTGTAGCGAACGTATGTGTAGTAGTACAGTAATTATAAACGTGAAGAAGCTTGACATTTCTCAACCTATTATAGTTAATAAGTACTGTAATAATATTTATAATCAGTCGACATTATGAACCAGAAAGCAGTTGGAGAAGGATTGAACAATGAGATTCGTGCACAGGTTTTGTAGGAAGTAACGATAGAAAATTGTCAGCCAAAACGAACGATTATATTCGGTCCTGCCATTTACGATGCCAATTTGTTTCGTTGTCTGAAATAATTGTGAAACTGCTAGATGCTACGTCATCTGCTTTATACCAAAATGTGCTTGCCATGAATAACTCAAGTCTAACCAATGATGAGTATTGCAGACGCTGCAAGCTACAAGTCACGACATGTATATCAAGTCTTACCAATGATCTATTCAGTATACAGAAATTCCTCAAAATAGTACAAAACACAATCCAACTGACTGACAATAGTTATGTAGGCCTACGCTTTTTTCTCAAGTAAGAGTGATTTTTTTGTTCCATTTTCCGTGTGAATGTTGAGGCATAATATTTACACATTATTGTGGTATAATTTCAAACCAGTGTTGCTTATGTATTAATAATTAAAGCTTGTATTGAAAATATGTCACTTCTTTATGTTTTACCTCCCAATCAACCAACAATGTTAGTTTTGCACCTGATGTTGATTTTCCTTCACCTAGCAACTGTGTGTTTCCAACTTGGGTGAATATCAGGTCAACTTCTCTACGATCAGGTTAACAATGTAAAGTTGACATTATTCTTGCAGAAAATTACATTCAATATTAGACATGGAACTTTACTAAAATATGGGTACCAAGCTTACCCTTCTTCAATCTGTTAATATGGGTCTCATAGGTACGTTTCACTAAAAGCATTCACTTTCTCCAAAAGCTTATTAATGTTGAAAAGAGTAATATATAATTTGATAGTTTATTCAAATATTGATTATTTAATGAAGAAAATACGTTTAAAAAATTGCATTCACTTTACTGAAAAGAATCATGAAAAAACTTGAGATTAGTCGAGCTCCACAAACAAACTGTTGCGTGTACTCCATTAATTTGAAATTGGAAGGAAATTTATTGATCTCTGATTGGCCATTTGAAAACGGCGCGTAATGAATGCCGCCATTTTAGCTCGAAATGTCACTTTAAAAATGGATTGAAAAACAAACAATTTTCGTCAAGTGCAAGTTTGCTAGACAATTAGGTACGTTTTGTTGAATAACTAATGATATTACAGGATGCACATTTGTTGAAATGCATGTCCCAAAAATTAAATTGAGCACATTAGGTCTCGATCAGACTATTTTCACTGGAAGGCTTTCAAAAAGCAATAACCCCCCTTATGTCAGTAAAAATAGGCCTACTTGTTAAGTCGTAACTCCAAGCTCAAGTGCCTAATCGTTTCGTATTTTCTTCCTTCTTAAGAATTGCATCGACAACCTGATCACCAAAGAATGCTGATTCTCTAACAGGCTACTCATATTTACACCTGAACATGGATCCTGAGTAAAATATGAACGCTCCACAATTTCCCGGTGGAAGTCATCAACAATCTTTTCATCAAGATGTTGCACCAATATTGCAACAATTTGCTGCAAAAGTAACATCAAATACAAATGATGGTCTGTTGACAGCACCTGGTTTGGTTGTCATGGGAAATGATGGGGTTCGATACCACTGCACAGCTGGTACTTCTGTGACACAACATTATCTTCATCAGTCAAACAATTCTGGACCACAGAAACCTCTTTCAATACCGAACCCACAGCAACACACATTTCCTAACGTGCCGCAGGCTAACCAGCTTAGCAGTGTAGCCAACAGTCCATGTTATGCACAGAATCATTCTCAGCAAAAGACTGATGCATCTACAATGACAGAAAAAGAAACGCAACCTCACAATGAGACATTTTTGAACCAGTTGCTACAACAAGAATGCAGCAAGCCCTCGTACCAGCCACAAACAATTGTTCCTCCACATGGTTGGCAAGGATTACCAGCACCTGGTTTGTCGGTAGCGGAATATTTATCACGTCTACCGGCTTCAACACTGCCATATACGTTACACCAGTTCTTGAAATTTTCCTCAATGCCAGAAACTGTAGCAGGAGTAAAAAAAGAGGAAGAAACTCCAATAAAGAAGAAAAAGAAGAGAAAATACAAAAAGAAGCCGTATATTCCAAGACCACCTCGACCAAGACCGGGTGAAAGAGATATTCGTATCACAACTGCGTTGGATGGATCAACGTTATATTGTTGTCCCGAGTGTCAAATGGCTTATCCAGAAAGGTCTTTATTGGAAACCCACTTGATTGTACATAGATTAGAACGTCGTTTTGTTTGCAACGTGTGTGGAGTCGCAATGAAACGCAAAGAACATTTGGATCGCCATACGCAAGGGCATAATCCCGATCGTCCGTTCTGCTGCAGGATTTGCTTGAAGAAATTCAAACGCAACGAACATCTCTCTAGACATTTCCTAATACATTCGAATGTTAAAACGCAAGCTTGTTCCGAATGTGGGAAACTGTTCTATCGCAAAGATCATTTGAATAAACATGCTCAGAGCCATATAACGAAACGTCTTCGTAACGAGTTAATGGCACATAAAGGTGCTCCGCCTCAGCTCCTCGGCCACCAAAATCTAACTTCCTTGGCGTCGATGGTGGCAATGGGCAGTTCTATACCACCTTCTGGTATCACCGCAGTTGCATTAATGCCTGGTGGAGCCACTGTTCCTATTCTTTCATCATAATCATATAGGCCTACTGTATATACCTATTGAGAGTAAAAATGATAATTTCAAAATGAAACTGTCATGACCAACTATTGGTTTAAAACACCAGGTTGTATGACTAGTAAATATTCAGGCTTATTGCAAAATACATAATTAATTATTTTAAATAATCAATCTTTGTCAAAAAATTAAGGCAATATTCAATTATTAATGTCAATCTCTTTTTCTATACAACTGATGCCTAGCTAGCAGTGCCCCGAGTATCCAACTAGTTGATAAGGCAACTAAGAGTTATGCCTGCCTTTGTTTTATTTGTTCTACTGTATCTGTCTCAGAATATTTTTGTACCTGTTCTTATTTTATTTCTATAATACTTTACATAGTAGTAGTATTGAATAATCTATATTTGATGTTTCTTGATATTTTATCAATGTGAGCCCACTAGGCCTATATCTGAATTTATCAATGTTAATCGCTAAAATATTAAGTACTGCAAACTATAATTACATAATAACGGTGTTTTCAAAGAGTCCTATTGAAATGCGCTTTTTATCATTAGACCTATGTATAATAATTGGAGAATAATTTGAACTCGCAATCTGTGTAAATAACTATAATAAACATACAGTACTGTATTGTGCAGCTAGCTTGTTGGTTTATTTGTTGAGTGTATGTAATAAGAAACCATTGTTCCATCGTGTATTCCATCTTTGGTAGTACGTACTCTGAAGATGTACAAGATCTAGAGGAATAACTTTGCCTAAATAAATATGCTTGCACTTTGCATCCTCGAAAAGAGAAGATCGTCTAACAACGGCCTACTGTAATTGTAAAACCTTCAGTAATTGTAGAGGAACCCAGTGTAGCAATAAATGTTCAACACTTTCGAAAGATGTAGTTGTGTCTCTAATTGTAAATTTCGTCTTCATCTGAGAAAACATCAACCTCCAAAATACGATACGTGTGTTATGTTGGAAGGCGACCTTTTTTTACGGATACAAGAATACTGGCATATAAGTGCAGTAAAAATTAATTAACATTACCGTAATAAAGTCCAATTTTACTAGATATCAGTTGGAGCCAGTTGTACAAACTCTCAGTCTGTATTAATTAGCCAACTATTAGTCGAGGTATGAAAATAACATGGTATAGGCCCTATAACCAAGAGTTCATCCGCTAATTATCGTTCAACTTTAATTACAACTTGTTATTACCCTTGGTTACTCACGTTATTTTGGTGAATTGACTAATAATTAGCTGATTAAATCCTAATTGATTCCAAGTATGAAAACGATTTGTGCACACCTGTTGTCAGTGGCGGCCCAAAGTGGTTCATGTTTGCAGATCCAGAAGAATCAGTCGCCAACCCACTTTGCCCGGGCCATAATCAGTTTTAGACGTTATGTTCTTAATTATATTTACTTGACAATAAATCATGAGCTCTCTAAAAAAAACAGGGATATCAGTAGGAGCACCCCACTGAGATTTTTTTTTCAGAAAATATGGTATTTCAAGTGTTTTTTGGATGAGCGAAGCGAAGACTCATACCCGAAAAAAAAGTACTTGTTTTTTTGTTTGTTTGTTTTTTTTGTTCGCGCTCCACAGGTCAAACGAAAATCCAAAATCAGTTGAAACTTGGCATACACAAATGTCCTTATCTAATTCGATACTGTATAGTTTGAGACACAATCGGTCAAACCTTTTTTTGAGAAAACTCATTTCAAAGTTTTCAAAAATCCCATAAGAAAAAATTTGTGAAAAATAATTCATCCGAGAGAATTGAAATTCTCAGGGTATTTCAATATAATAATGATACACATTATTCCGAACTTTCATTCGAATCGGATCAGCAGTTTTGATAAAAAAAAATATATAATGTAATTTTTGTGAATCATTCAAAGCTATTAAGATACCAATTAAATTCAAGCAACAAGTGTCACCACATAATTGTTAACTTTTAAAACAAAGCCTTCTTTACTATCATATAAATTAATGAAGAAAAATAAGATGGCAGTGACATAATGATTTGGATCTCAAGGTGTATATATATATATATAATAACCAATGCAAAGATATAAGTTAATATGTTCTAGCTCATCCATCAACGCGGCAACACAACGCGTTTGCCTAGTTAGTATAATTTCTTGTGATGTGTGCTGATGCTTTGCAAACACTTCACATAGAAGTAGCCCTGCTGGGGATTTTTTGGAAATATGGTATTCAAAGTTTTTTTAGCTCATTCTAAAAAATGCATTGGTTTTATATTTTTGGGATATGTTGAAGCTGTGCCTAATCTTTACCTACCACAAATAGAAAAACCCGGAAGGATTTTCATCTGAAGTATAGGCCCTAATATTTTAAATTTTTCATAAGCATAATTTTGAAAATGCAGTTTCTTCATTTTGGAGTACGCTGAGACTTTGCCTCTTTACCTACTTTGAATAGAGAGCAACAGAAGAAATTTTTGAAAGTACATCGTATTGACAGTGGTTGTTTAGTACAATAGTTTTTTATTTTTCTTGGGGTGCTGAAGCTTTGTCCCTCTACGTACTGCAAACATTGAGCGCCCCACAGCTATTTTTTCTACAATGTAGTATTTGAAGTATTTCTTAGCCCAATTTTGAAAAGAATTTCTTTATATCTGGAATACGCTGCCAGCTTTCTACCTGCTCCAAATAAAAAGAGACTGGGAAGTTTTTTGAAAATTTGGTACCTATTTGAAGTGTTTATCCATCGTATTTAGGGAAATGTATGTGGTATTTTATAAACTGAAAAACAAGAGTGGACAAAAAAATTAATGACCCTTGGCAAAACGTGCTATATTGTCTCAGCTACAATAAGTAGGCAAACAGCATACGGTATTATATACTTTGTAATGTTCTTTTGATCAATATGTTGCAACATGTGAATTATCTACACTGGTAGGTCCTTTCTACTCCCCCCCCCCCCCCTTTTCGCGCCCTGAATTGGTATGCTTCGGGCCGTCACTGCCTGTCCTTGTTGCTTGGTAAGCTGTCGGGAAGGGTTTCGGTTAGGACAGAAGAGGACGTTCACAAGTTTTAGGTACACCCAAACCAAGTAAATTCAACGGTTGGAATGATGAAGTCAAAATTCCTTTTATTGTTTCCCAATATTAATACATGACATGTTCACAAAATATCCACATAGCCTGATACAGGCTTACCTGTAGTTTAACATGAAGAGAATACAATGTTGAAATCAACAGAAAAACATTGAAATATATTTGGAAATTTTAAAAACATTCAGCTTCTATTAAAATTTGTCTCCGTACATGTAATGGAATGTTCATTATTGATTTAGCTACAGTCTTGTTAATAAATAATATTCAGTCATCAGTAGGCATTAATTCACTGATGTCAGGTTAATTATTTAACACTAAATAAAATAGAAAACAATAAAAAATGGAAATATATCAAGTGGAAATGGTCTTCAAATTGTTTGATCTACATTTCAGCAAGCAAAAATGTAACCATTACATAAGCTGGTTTCAACTTGAAACCAATAACAAAAAGAAAAGATTAGTTCCACCACCACCAACATTATATAGGCCTAGTATAAATCTACAATAGTATATTATAGGCCTATTTTAAACTACTATATACTACTTTAAAGGCCTAGAGTAAACCTTTGTAAGCTGATAACTTTAAAAATACCTCCTCAACAACTCGCTTAACAACTCGGGCAACATTCATGCAATATTTGTATCATTTCATTCGATAACCAGTGATGGAAGATCAACGAATCTGGTTGAATTTTCAATTTTTTATGAAATCTGATTTTTCAACAAATCATTAAAGAAATACACTTACAAATAAAATTAAAATTGATATTTCAACATATTTATTTAATCTAAAACAAAGACTATTTTTCAACATTTGAGTGGTCCCGTCACTAGAAAGGCTAGATACTGGGCAAGAAAGTGGACAACTCCCGTGCGGGACGCCATTTTTTGTCCAATCTTTTATCCGAAAGTGACGTAAACTTACCAGTTGGTCAATAAAATGCCAGAACTTTCGACTCAAGTTGTTTCCTAATACCCCGTTCACACCGAAAATGTTAATAACGATCAACGACATAATCTCGATTACCGTGCAGTGTGAACGCAACTCCATTAACGTTAACAGTGATTAACGTCTTAATCTCGCTCAGCAAACCGTGTTAGCGCGTTAACGCCATTAGTTTATTACTGACAATTCTAAGCGTACATTTAATCGCAATTAGCTTGTTCGAGATTACCTTTTCGGTGTGAACAGGGTATATAAGCTGTATGATAATGCAGCCCGATGTAATGCAGTCTAGCACAAATCTCAAACATCTGATCTAAATTTTGGACCAAAAAAGGCATCCATACAAGAGATATTTCAGTATAGCCAATAGAAAACAGTCACCAAGTTGGCCACTCTCTTCCCCGGTATCTATCCCCTCTACCCGTCACTACACGACAATACTCAGGTGCGTTTGCCCGCTTCATCTCATGGGCCATGACAGTCGTTATCAAAAAAGATAGAGCCTCACAAAAGCATTGAAACAACACGTTATGAATATTTTACACCCAATGTTGAATCTTTAAAACTATTTTAGCTCCTCTACCAGGGCTAATAATCTTCTGGAATACCATCAAGACTAAATCTAAAGCACACATGTTACCAATTCCATTCCACATTCTAGAACCATCTAGTGATTAATTATATACTATACTTCAATGTCAATTATGAGGATCATAATTTGTTGATATAAAATAATAAAATATGTCCTAATTAGCCTTTGTAATTATTGCAGATAGCTCTAATAAACATACACGTTTTGACCAATTTAAAATTATTATACTACAGTGAAACCTCTATGCATCGTTCCCGGATCTACCGTTTTCCTGGATGTATTATTCATTTTCTCTAGCCCCACTCCCATTTAATCAATATTAAATTTTCCTGGATGGATAGTTTTCCTGGATGCATGGTTTTATTTTCCTGGTCCCTTGAAAAACGATGGATAGAGGTTTCACTGTATTTATACGTCACTACGACCTACTTCACAGCTCTTCAAGTTTATTTACTACTGATGAGATAATTATGATTTTTTTCTAAATTACAAAGCGGATTGTATAAAATTATTATTTTATTCTGTGTCGCTTATGGCAGTCATTGTGATTGGATGGCAGAGATCTGAATAATTGAGTTTGTTCTACAAACTAAATGCCTGAGTAAAGTTGAGACATAGAGCCTATATACGGTAGGCGTTATACTACATGGCTACTTTGACAGTCGATCGTTATGGAAATTCAAAATACAGTCTATTCAGAGTATGCAAAGTGGAATGTTATTATTTAAAACACAAATTATTCGCATAAAAAATAGGCTTAGTGGAAGTTTGTTTTGCCTGCAGTTTAGCAAAACAACCCACACAAAAACAAATGTGTTACCAAACACATTAAATTGATTGGGACTAAGCTATTTGAAAATTAGCTGTAATTATATATTTGGGCCTATGTGTGAATTTGTATTTGTGTTCATATAGGGGCCTATTTATATATAGGCCTCACCTACCGTAATGTATATGTACTTGTAACTAGTATTTTCTTGCGGTAGGTCTACAAAATTAATAACACAAGCTTAGGTTTATTGAAAAGATTGTAACTTACATTATGTTTCCAATAGTGACCGCTAAGCTAAGCATAGACACTACGTATTTGCCTGACTGAAAAACCGATGACGATTATTCTTTGCTTAACGACCCCACCAACAGCTAGGTTATACGGGGGTACGAATGAGCAGGTGATTATGAGACTATGAAGTGATGATAAGTCAAAGGACTTTTACAAAAACCCATGCCTTATGCGGGACTCGAACCCCTCCCCAAAGGTGACTTGAGTTTCTGGAGCGCACGGTGCCTCAGCTGACCGAGCTTCCATCTCTATAAATTTATAAATTATACAAAATGGCAGATTGGGAAAAATATAAATTGTAAGATCTCTTGAATTCAAGAGATTCTAGGCCCAATGTAATATTCCTCAGTTTCAGTTGTTCCAGTTGTCGACTTCGAAAAAAGAAAAAAAATTGAAAAATGTGTTTTGATTGTTCTTGCATACAAAATAAAGAAAACGAAATGATAGAATAATATGTTATCTTCTACCACATTTATTATGCCTCACGCTTGACTCTCTTCTCGTAAGCAGTCCAGAGCATTTCTCGATACAACGCAGCTTCCTTGCTACGATTACCAGCTTCGGATATTCCGCGCCCGACGACCGCGATATCGGCGCCGGATTCGAGGACGACCTTCTCGGGCGTGTTGTACCGCTGGCCGAGACCGTCACCGACGTCTTTGGACGGCAAACGGACGCCGGGCGTCAATTGGATCAAACCGAGCGACTGAACAACGTTGGGTGATTGGCAGACAACGCCAGATACAAAGTCTTCGTGATTGGCGACCATTTTCATAGACGCTAAAAGACAAGAATATGATTTAGGAATTGTTTGGATATATAACGAATAGGCCTATAGGCCCTATTAGTTCTGACGAGAAAAAAATTGTAAAATATTTGTGTACAATAGGCATGTTGACCTTGAAGTATTGGTTGTTAATATTAAGCATGATAGATCGTTTTCATACTTCTATTGAAAATTTGGATGCAAATGGAGCCATTAGAACTGAGTACTCTGAGACGATTTCAAATTTATTAAAAAGAGTTGATCCCAACTACCTTTAGGCCTAATTAATAATTTTAAGAAATACAATTAAGGCACTGTTGAAAAGAAGTGATCACAAATTGTATATTATTACAACATATAAGCCTATTATTAATAATTTTAGAAAAAATATCCTATTCATGATCCTATTTTTCATCCATTGCCTTAATTGGGGAACAATGATTTTGTATCAAGTTTCGATGTTGTTAAAAAAAAGGCCAACAGATTAAATTAGATAATAGTCTAATTAGATAGGTAGGTCTATAGATAAATTGTATATCATAGAATTCATTAAAGTATTGAAGGGGCTTATTTAATAATATTGAATAAAACTTGTCTTCTCACCACTAATGTATTCTGCAGTATTTAGATTTCCGTCCGAGCTCATCTCGGTCACTAGGAAACAGCTGCGGCTGCGACCTTGAGAGACCTTTTTGGCAGCTGTCTTCAGTCCAGACAGGACACCTTCACCAGACACGGGATGCACAGTGACAATGTCGGCCCACGATGCTATCGAGTGGACCCCAGCAGAATATTGGAGTCCAACCAAATGTCCAATGTCACTAAACTTTCTATAAAATAAAATGAATACAAATTGAAATGTATGTATTGAGTTGTGATTTCATCAACTGTCTACAATATTTTTTACAAGTACGTAACAACACAATATTCAAACCCACGTTGTTTTTTTATAACTATATTTCAAATTCAAAATGACTACCGATACTATTTTTATTTGTAATCCAATTCTGGGCTCCTACTCCTAATTTATCTAATTAGGCCCTGGATTTCAATAGTTTGTTAAGTTGGTCAACTGTCAACTTGTTATCTTCCTTGGTTACTTGTGTTATTTAATTGATTCATCAGTTGATTACCCTAACGAACTCTTCAACGTACTATTGTAATCCAGGGCCTTAGTTAAAGAAAGTGACAGTTGGGCTAATGAACCAAATGGTCAATAGAACAACACAGGTAGTCACCGGCTGGACAGCTGGATAACTTTCAACAAACTATCGAAAAACTGAGCTTTTTTGACATGAAAACTTTCATTAAAGCCCTATGTGACACATGAGTAATTTCCAGTACGATGGTGCTTGGAATCGGTACACAATCTTTGTACCTCATAATTAGAAAGTTTCCCAGACCAGACACAAATGAAAGCAATATTAGACTACCAATATGTAAAGTAGATTGGACCTCAAAATATGTCAATCCTCTAGTATCATTCACATTGTCTATTATATCATTATTGTTCATTATATTCTTACTGTATATTAATATTTATAACATTATTAAAGTAGAGCAGAGTAGATTCCTGCAGCCACCGGAATAGTATTAACTAGAGTTTTGAGACTGTTGTTAAATGTGTTAATTTCCAAAGCTGTAAAAATAAATAAACCAAACTGAACATTAATTCAATTTCAATTTGAAAATTACCTGTCCTCCATAATCATGAAATTAAATTCTTCGGCAATGCTTTGAAGTTCCTTCACAAAGTTCTTAGAAAAATCATCGATAATGTCGACGTGCGTCTTGAACAAACAAATGTGGGTTCCAACTTCCCGAGCCAGAGTGAGCACATCGTCCGCCGACGTCAAATCGGCCGCAACACAAAGATTGCTTCGTTTCTCAGCCATCAAATTGAGCAGCTTCACGGATGTCGGATTGACCGCCGATTTGGCTCGCTCTTCGAAGGATGTAGTCAGACGGTTCGGAAGTATTTTCTTGATGGGTGCATTTAAAAACGTACCATCGGCACGGATTTGACTTTCAGCAATATAAGCTTTGACACTCTTCACCATCGTTTCTTCTACTTTTCCAGCTGCGCAGAGAATCTCCATGATTGCTGACAGTGTCGTCAAACTTTTCATCTTTATTCCTTTCTCGGCAAGGTTCTTAACACCGCCCTGTTGGCGATCAACGGTTACGATCGCTGTTGTCACTTTCAGACCTTCTTTCTCTAAATCTCGCACCGTTTCTAGTATACTGGATCCGCTAGTAACAACATCTTCAACAATAATACACGTGTCACCCTTGTTGAATTTTCCCTCGATCATTTTGCTTGTGCCATAGTTTTTGGCTTCTTTTCGACGAAGCAGCATCGAGGTCTTGGAATGCACGGCAATGATAGTCGATAATGGTAAAGCAGTGTATGGGACACCACATATGTGATCGCAGTTGAAATCTGCTCGCGCAAACTCATACAACAAGAAAGAGAGTGATTCCTGTACAAAGGAAAACGAGATTAGTACCTATTCAAATCCCTTGATCATTTTGGGTCCTACGCAGAAATAATTAAAGAGTTGGCCGTACGACGAAACAACAGGTTCAACTTCAATTTACATTACTTAAACATAATGTTATGAAATGTCATACAGCATAATACGAGCATACCGGTACCATTGACTTTATAATAACTACGTTAGAAAGACTGGACATTCTTATGGGAGGCTCTATAATTCTGACAGTTTGAGCTTCACCCAAAAAACAGGGTGTTTTGTCCAGGTGGTGCTAGTGTCGCCGGTTGACTAGTAACGCCGACACTAGCACCACCTGGACAAAACACAATGCTTTTGGGGTGAAGCTCGGGCCGGCCGATCACGGTTGCTTTTATAGAACTTTAAAATTGGAGGTACTCTCTTATAACTACTAACTCAATGCTGGAACCATCACGTACACTTTATTATTACTCATGGGCCGAAGTAAAATGTGTCAAATATGATTGTCATAAAATTAAGGCAACCATACCATTGAGTTTATAACTTGTTATTACCATACTACAAACCAACAAACTATAGACCTAGCCTAGATGATTTTTTATATGCCCAACAAAGTTTGAGGTTAAGGTACGTCCAATCCCACCGTACACGTTCGATATTACTGAATTTATCAAACGTCATTGATGTATAATAAGTAATAACCAAGAAGACAACATTTTATAATCAAACAACTTACCATAACCTCTGGATAAGAAACGATTACGCGGAGATCAAAATACACCGGCGAGTTGATTCCAACTTTCATTTTATAATCACCAAATTTCAGTGCATTTATATCATACAGCTTGACTACAAGATTCTTCAACTTTTCCTCAAAAGACAACATTTTGGATTGTACGTGTTTTAAAAGGTGATTGCAATATCGAGAACAGCAACAAGTAAAATATGCAACAAGTAAACAACTGTACTGAGATAAACAAACAGGTGAACGCCAGTGAAACGTGTAGCACTTTGCTCTGACCGCCACAGAAATAGAATTTGCAATGCACTCAAATTTCCAAAGAGCTTAAAAATTTTCATCACCTGATAACAATTCATTCAAGAAATATTTACAGAATGAAATTTTCTTTAACAATAATATGATTTTCACAAATGAATTTGGACAAGAAAAATATGTCTCACGCAAAGAATGATCACAACTGTATTTTGGAACCCACTGGATCTAAATATATTAAATAGACAGAACTTGAATTTTGTTTGTTAGCTTCTAGTTTAGATTAGACAGCATTGTCTTCTATTCATTTTTTTTGCAGACGTTCGTGACAAACGCAGACATTGTAAATTTGTAATCAATCAAAATCGGATAAAAATCAATTTGATATTACAAACGGTCACGAGAGTGCGCCTCGCGAAAGCTTACATTCCTGACCTTCTGATGCTCAAGTGAGCGGGCAAACAAACCCAATCATTTAAATAGTATATTGCGCTTCTGGTTCAGGAGGTGTATTTTATCGAAATTCTGTATTGGCATAAACCTAGATTTTTCATTAGTATTGTCCACTAATTTGTTTTCAGCTTGTGAATTTTTTTCAGTGTTGGCCTTACTCAATTTTTGGAGGCCACAAAAAGGGAGAATTTGGAGCCTACATCACACAGGACAGCCTGGACTCATTTCACTTTTCTACAAATGACACTATATTCTCAAATTTAGGGCATCCAAGTTTTTGAATATTAATTAAATTTATGTGTATTTAATTTTATCTAGGTAACTTATTGATTCATACAACAAAAAAATGTTGGAATATTTGTCCATTATTACAGTAGTTATTAAAGCCAATGGCTTTTCTTACAACAAACTGCTTGAATCACTTTCTTCCCGGCCGTTTACGATGCATAAATTGATCATTGAATTCCAACGTACGGAAATAAAATGTGGTTTATTATTTGTTAGAGAATGTTGGTGTCACTAGATAATAATTGCGTTGTATACTAACGAATACAACGAATTGGGAATTGCCAATTGGCAATTGCGAATGGCAATTGGGAGTGCCAATTACAGCAATAAAATCAAATTAAAGACAAATATATTCTGTTTTAGATAGTATTTTTATTCAATTCATTACAGCTCTTATAATTGAAAACTGAATTCACATCAAGATACAAATGATCAACAATCAGGTGTACCTAACATGAAAAAATTATTTATTGTAGATCAACAAAATAAAAAAAATCTTATCCCTTAAGGCTTTACCATAATATAAAATTTATGTGTAACAAGAATTACGCACAAATATTAGAAGTCAAGACATGATAATCATAGGCGTGCACACGGATTTCAAAGGGACGCTCCACTACGAAAATACATTTGCTAGCGAAGCTAATTATTCATACAAAGTACACGGTTTTAAGAACAGGTTTTAAGCATGAATATTGCCATTTTATTTAATGGATCATCATTGCAATGTATCCAATAGGCAGATAATATTTTTCCTGCTGCTGCTCAACAGGTTAAAGTTATACGAGGGTGTGAACGAGCGGGCGATAACGAAACGATGAAGTAATGTCAAGTGAATGGACGTTTACAAAAACCCATAACATTATTCGAAACTCATCTTTTCAATATCGGTAGTGATTTTATGGGGTTAAACTTTCAAGATTATTTGCGTACAAGAAATGGCAATTCTGTGAAATTAACAACTGGAGGTTGGTGTGGCTTATCAATCGGCCATCTAGATCTATATCATTTGGGTCAGTTAGCAACATCCTGATTGGACATCCTAAATTCACCAGTTTAAAATTACTTGATAGAATGTTATGTTTTATAACGTCAAAGAAGCGGATAAACGAAAGTGTTCAATAGTTGAAAGATAATTTGGGACAATATATTGAATGACTCTTCCTTGTGGTTGAGTAGGTCAAGACCTAGGCCGACCACATGCGCCCGCCTACGAAGATATATAGTCAGACTACTTATTTGCGCCGCCCCAACCCCATAGACCCTTCACGAAACCCGTGATTCCGGCCGCTCCGGCCTTCTTCCCGCTGGCAGCGGAAGGTTCCACCTTGTCGTCGAGCGACGGGAACTCGACGAAGTTGAAGCCCAGATCGAAGAAGAGGGGTTTACAGGGAATGGGTTCCATTTCGGGGGGAAGTTTGTAAACGTTTGGTGTGCGCGTCATCAGAGACTGGTCTTCTCGGTACTCGTTCAGACGTTCGTACAGCGGCTGGAAAAGATGACAGGCGGGAATGTTAGTCGAAATTGTAACGTAATATGTGAAACTTGATTATATTGTATTGTATGTTCAATATATATGTTGTGTAAATTGTATATATTCTTGTTATATGAAAGATCCTATATTTCATCTACTGCCTTAATTGGGGAACAATCATTTATTTTTTATTTTATTTTATTTATTATAGATTACAGCTTTGGACCATTTTTGTATCAAGTTTCAATCTTATTAAAAAAAAAAATGTAATATGTAGCAATGTCGATAGCAAAACTATCTAGGCCTAAATAGAAACTGAATAGAATGCTTTTGTTTGATTTATTTCTTCTTTAAAATTGATTTTCAAATGAAACATGAATGTTTGAATCTAAAAACTTTTACACATTTTCTGTTGATGGAGCCTAGGCCTACATGTAAATTCATTTTTTTTAAAACATTTATGTCTATTTTTAGTGACAACATTTTCATATTTATTGTGAATGTTTTTTTATTTTTTCCCATTTTTTTCTACTTGTGATGATTTTTAGGGGGATATTTCTCAATATTTTTGTAGAATTTTTTCATTATTCAAGTAGACCATTTATTTTTCATTTTATTTTTATACCTTCTTGTTCTTGATGTTGCCCTTTGACCCTGAGGTCACACCGTCCTCATCCTGAGTTTCATCCTCGAGAACGCTCTGAGCGTGCGCAGAAAACTCCTGGCCTCCGATATCTTTCTTCAAAGCCTGCAACTCGGTCTTCACTCCGGCGTCCAGCTTGCCTTTCAACGCTTCCTGGACACATTCAACGTCCACAAGAATTAGTACGTCTGAAGACTTCTGCCTGTTTTTGCATATTGAATTTTCCCAACGTAAATGCAAACACGAATGATTGAATAGTTAATTACGATTCATTTATTCACAGTTTGACAGCCCACTGAATTATTTTGGTGAGTATATTTATGAATATTTCAACCAATTCCAGAATGCGCCACATGCGTGCATGTTCACACGTGTGGGTGACATTCATCAAACTAATTTAGCAAGCTTTTAAAAATGGATATCAAAATTGTTATGAAATTCCACATTTCTAGAAATTAAAGTGGTTAAAGGAGCACAGAAAAACTGGAATAATTTTTAAATGGGTCATTAGCTACATTATATTAATCATTTCCTTCGGGACGGTAAGATCGTATTTGTGGTGCCCCGTCTTTGACCTTAATCGGGGACAAGACATTGTGTCATGTTTTCGACGATGATTGTAGTTTATTCAACGACCCCACCAACATGTGGAGGTGAGAATCAGCAAATGATGAATGAATGATATCTACAGAAACCCACGCCTTTTGAAAGACTCAAACCCACGCCAGGCTCCAGTTTCCAGAGCAGAAGATTAGCCGACTGAGCCAGAAGTGCGGGCAAAGTTATCGAATATAAATAGAACAAAAATTACCTGAGCATATTGTTCTGAGCGCTGATAAAGAGCGACGGCCTCGCGCCACCGTCGCAGCACAATCAAGCTCTGCGCGATGTAGAAGCAACGGAACGCCTTGTAAGCCTTGGTCTGCAGCACGAGCTCCTGCTGGTACGGAACGTCTTCTTCCAGTCCTGCCAACTGCTGCAGCTCGCCCAAGTTCTGCAGGATTATCTCGTACAGGCGAGTCAAGTCCTGCGGCCGGGTCTTGCGGGACTCCCCAGTGCCACCCTGACGGAAAATGGTGTTAGAAACGTTAAGACTGGTCGTACTTGTGTCTCGGCAGTAGTTTAGATACCGCGCCACGGAAACACAGCACATGCGTTGTAAGATGAACACGATATTTAGACGAAATGTGATGGACATCTGGGTCACTCAAACTTGACTCTTACTAACACGGTTGCACATTTTTTCCGTCCCGGTAAGTCACACTAACCAGTCAAAAATGTTGGCCTATGGAAAGTTCTTGATTAGTTGCTCTAACCAAACGGGACGGTACAACTATTTTTACAGGCCTGAAACTATTATTGCCAGTACTTTCATTTTTCAAACTCTCTTTCACCATGCTATTCATGTATTGTTATTTTCAAAATTTCATATGTTCAATGTAGACTAAAAATTTTAAGGTTAACATAATTTTTCATTTTCAAACGTTCCTTATTTGTTTTACGTTATGCTTGGATTTTCTTTGTTTATTTTAGTCAATGTATTGATTGGATTGCTTCAGGTTGGTTAATATGGGCATGGATAGTAGAAACAATCAACTCTTCAAATGATTTCTCTTTGGCTAAAATGTTCACAACGTCGATTTGTTATATAAAATAAGACAAACCTCATTCTTGTCAGCTAAAGCAGCTTTAGCCGAATCGACCATCAACAAGTTTCTTTGTATGGTGCGAGTCAATCGTATATGCATCAAATACGTCAGCAGAAACTGTATTGCTGACACCGGCCCACTCTGACCGGGACGCAGTTTGGCGTTGGGATCCAGCTTGATCTCGTCTTTGACGGCAACGATAGCGTCCTTGCAGTCCATCAACAACGTCTCTAGCAGTGATATCTTGGCAGCGTTATCGGCCACGCGCGTTAGAGATGGCTCGAGCTCTTGCTCCGACAGGAGGAACAGGCGTACGCGTTCGGGGCGTACAGGAATCGAACGCCCTCGCCATTCTACTTCACACAGTACTTCGGCTCTGTGTTCACGGGTTTGTACGATCAAACTCTGAAAATACATATCGGTTGATACATTTTTTTTTTACGTTATTCATCCGATACAAATAGGCCTATATAATATGTATATATTGGCATGAAATTGTACCAATACATTGTATACATTGCCTACAAAGCAAACTTACGTCCAAGTTAGCCAGAAGATCACCTTGACCTTGACCTCTCATCTGTAACAAATCTTCAATCGAGCTTCCATCACCGATATTGTATGCACAATAACGCAGACTAGGAGTAAGTTCGTCAACTCTGGCCTTGTAAATAACCTGTTCTTCTTCAGGTAATGCTGATGCTAATTTTTCATACACCATCCTAAAAGTAAAACAAACAGACAAATAACACAAAATAATTATCCACTAATACATACCAGTACACTACTTACTACTTACACTACTTACACGTACTGTACTACTTACAGGATCTACACTACTTACTGAGCTTTCTTAAGATTCTCCATAGCTGGCTTCCATAACTGAAGTTCAAAATGTAAAGCTCCGTGAATCCATGCTACATATGCTGAAGCCTCTAGCTTTGTGCGTGCATCGCACCTGCTACCTTCGCAAAGACTCTCCAATGCAAGAGCATACTTTGTAGCCTTGCGTAAACGTCCAACCAAGTGAAACTTTTTTCTTGGTTCCGTGTTCGACTCTTGTCGTAATTGCATTGCATAGCCCCAAGCTCGTTCGGCCATCATGAGAGGAATGTACAGAAATCTCTCATCTTTCAGCATAGCTTCAGTTACATCTTTACGCTTGAAGTGACGCTTGTCACCTTGAGTAATTTTCAGGACTTTACGGAGGCGTCGGATCCTGCGTGTACAGTAGCCTCGGTAACGTTGGTAATCTCCATGGCGCAATCCATGTTGCTGCTGAGCATCTTTAATGAGCTTCAAAACTGTCATAAGTCAAGGAAATACTAACCAAATGGAAAATAGGCCTAGGTTTAGGCCTACACGACATTCTACGAGAAATTTGCATTTAGGTTATGTTCAGTTCAGCCATATGTTAAACGTATTAAAAGACAATATAAGGTGTAACCTGTAAGAAAATTGTTGGTAATATTTTAAGGATACTTTCTATAGTGAAGATAAATTGCTCTGGAGCTTCAGCCAACTCATTTTCCTCTTCTTCCGAATCGACTTCTTCCACAGGACTTTCTTCTCCCATCTTCACTGACGTGTTGTCAGGAAACTTTCCTTGATAGAGGGCAGCAGGTGTTTCCGCCCCCAAAATTCAAAACCCCAGTCGCGATTTAGACAACAAACATTGTTTTGTATGATTGGCATTAATTAAGATTGAGCTCTTTTTATATTAAAATTCATTATATTGTATTAAAAATAATTGTGCGTTTCATTCATATTATATATAATAATAGAAGTGAAAGAATTTAGCCATCACATTAATTTTGTGTTAATAACTCAATTAACAAAGACTACTGTAAATTTGTAATATAATATTATTCCACACTTTTTGTTTACTCATCTCCTCCAACTCATTTACCCCGCCCCAAAGCTGTAGGGGTGGATGCACATGCATCCCTTATAAAGCAATACAATAAATTACAAATAACTCAACATCAAGGCGCTCAAGTTTTCACGTCGCAAACTCTTACGGCTGTCACCTTTGAGATACTAGTTTGATTTCACCCTTTTTTTAAAAATTAATATGAATTAATGTAAGGGAAGTTGATCCAAATACAGAAGTTTGATATGAAAATAATTTGAATTCATTCTTCAAATGAAAATATTGTTTGCAAACATCTGGATAAATATTTTAGCAGACCAAATGAAAAATGAAAACTCAAAAGGGAATTAACGGCGTTAACGTTAAAATGAGTTTGGCGGGCTAGTCTATAGTCTGCCCCTAGCACACCATACCACTTTCCATGCTCCCGCTCTTGACGTCTGGCAAAGATAAAGTTTGTCCCGAGTGCCTGACCATTCCTAAACAGATTAAAGGAAGTAGGACAGGGTGCGAGTAAATAAAATCAAAGTCAGTAAATGGTACTAGGCTACAAAAATTATGTATTTAAACAATACATCATAGAATCAAAATTTTCAATACAAAAAAGTCAAAACATGCAAAGGAATATATTTACTATCTAAACGTTAATAGCCACACTTTAGCTCCTCCTTTCGTTTCTTTCGGACAATAGAATCTTAGCGAGACAATAACTCGAGTTGTATTACAATTTACAATAAAATTAATATAGTTCTTCGGTAGCCTTAGGCTATCACAAAACAACAAAGGAAACTATGACTACGTTTATCAGGACTGGAAAACGGTTTCATTCAGAACAGGTTCAAACATTCGACGTTAATCACGGCAACCTGAATCGTTACAATAAAATGAATGGGAAATAAAAGAACACAGGACTTATTCGTTTATTCACACTGCCAATTGTTTTAGGCCTAGAGTTGCGAGCAAGCAAGCACCTCCATTTTGCCTGTTTACCGCTCACGCGATATGATGTTGCCAAATCGCTTCTTGAACAGTGTTGGAACTCGGACTTTTTTTTACCAAAAATCGGCATGTTTATCAATGACACGATGTTTGAACCGGTTTGGCTTATCCGTTACACAGCTTGTTACAAACGTAGTCTATTACAAATACAAATAAGATATTTCATAATATTTGTACATCAATATAAAACTAGGTACAGGTTGCATAACATATTAAATATATTAAATAGTAAATCGTTAGTACATACAACGAAGTAATTGCATTACAGTGATTTGGTACCATGAGAAAATATTGCATACTTCGTAATTAGTACCAAGTGAATCAAAACTATATAATAGCTTGAAGACTAGTCAGTGTCTGTTTTTGAACCACATCAGTCAAAATAGAAGTTTGTTATTGTTGTCTTGTAGATTCACTATGACAGATTGTTATTGAAAAATTGGAAAATTATAGTAAGCCGTGCTGATATGTTGCAGGCCTATCTACTTTTTCAGGTTTTAGGGTTTATTAGTGATGATTTTTACCAAGTTTAGTGAAAATTTATATCAAATGGACAAGACTGTAATTTCATTGTTCAAATATAATCGCACCTAGCTCCAACCACTATAAAAAAAAAAAAAAAAAAATTTTGGAAAGTAGGCTTGGTTTAAAGAATGCCAATCTGTGATGGGTGATATGAGAGATGATTGAAACACGATGATACAGAGTGAGAGAAACGAGTGATATGGCAAAAATAAGGTGGTTACAGGTTGTAGGAAACACATGGACGGGGAACGAAATGATTAAAAAGAAATAGGCCTGGCTTCCTATAAATTTATGTTGAAAGTTACCCGTTGGACTTGATGAAATATCTGTTTGTCAGTCGTAGCTGTCCAACGATTAGAAATATCAACATTTTAATGTATGAGAAAAACAGATCTTCTTACTACCTGCAAAATGGAATGCAATGAAAACCTGAAATTTATACCCAGTAATTATCACACACTTTATAGCATGCATACAGCTAAGAAAGTATAGTTACAAGAGACAAGTGAAATGATTTTCATTTTAAAAAAGATACAGGTTTTTTATACATTCAAATTTAGATATCTCTAATCACCATTGGTCAATCGTTGTAATGACAACAGATATTTCACCGAATTTCAACCCAGATGACTCACAACACTGTGATTCACAACTACGTGCCAATATAACAACAGTTTCACAGAAGTGTTATACGCTCGCTCACGCCAATCAATCTACAAGACAACAATCAAGATACACAACTCGCAACTTCTTCAATCGACTTGTGTCACTAATCGTCGTAAACGAATCGTCGCAACAGATCAAGAGGTATAAAACCAAAAAATAATAAAAAAGCAAACTCGTTTTGCAGTTTCACCGCAGACCCTATATAGATCATGACTTGACTTGTTCAATCATAGCTTTATAGAGTTAGTAAATAATCGTACATAAAATAAATGGCAGCGTGTAGCATTTTCAAACCGTCTAGGGCTCGTTTCCTGTATGATGTACCTGTCGTAAATGATCTCTTAATGATGTCGTAAATAACTGGCGTTATTTCAAGTTCCTACATATAAATACAGATTGGAGAGTAAAATTAATATTGTAGTATTTAGTTGAGTTCCATTATCAACTGTAAAATACAACCATGTATACCGGTAACCATTATAATCTTACAGTATACAGGAAATTCAAGCTACGACAGTTCTATTGAACTGTTTCGATCATTTACGACAGTCATAGTGTTCAGGAATGAAGCACCTGAACTCTCGACAATTAGTAAGCCTACTAGCTACCGTAAATAGAGTAGCATCGTGAATTTTGTAAATTTCGTAAATTTTAATTACATTCTACAAAATATAGGCCTATATATATATATTATATAATATTGGTAAACAATGTACAGATTATTCATATTTAGCATAGTTTGATGACAGTGTTCATTCATTCACTCCATCATTCATCAATACATTCACTCATCAAGTTATTCAGTATAAAAATGAATAATAACAAAAATATCTGTGCTTCTTAAATACTACGTATCACAACTCTTGAAATTGTCCGTGTGCAAATATTAATACAAAAAATATATATACAAGTACTAAACTATGAGCCGCGGTACCGTACGTAAAGCAGACTTTGTACTATGTCAGAATGGTAAAATGGCGAACTGAACTTGTTCTCGTTGGGCCCAGATCGACGCGGAAACGATATTCAGAAAATGGTTTTTGTGAAGGCGGTTCCATCATTCTGCGGCGGTCGGCGCGGATCAGTTGGAGACCCACGTGCCGTGTACTCTGAACCGGTACAGGCACGTGTATTCCATGTTGCCGTGATTTGATTCGATCTGCAGTTCGATGATCTTGAACGGCCGTTGGTGTGAATGCTGAAAAATTAGGAAGTTGATTACGTCGGGGGAAAAAAAAATCCCGCCAGGCGAATTTTACGTGAAAACTTGATGTCCACGAAAAAAAAAAATCCTCAAAAAACACACAAATATAACCGTTATATTTGTATTGGCATGATATTATCAAGGTGGTCATTTCTCACGGCAACAATTTACCATATAATAAGCAATGAGTCTTTCAAATGAGTTGAATCCTTCCAAGTTTTGGTGAGAAGGTTTCAGCGATGTATTTACTGAAGATTTTAAAAATATAAAGTTGGTAGATGACACACTACTTTCACCTTGATACAAGTATTTAAATGATTATAAAATGACAGCAGTTCAAACCATGAAGTTATTAATGCGTCATAATTTACATGTACAATAGTAGAACCTCTTTGGTAAGTTTTACTCTTTGATCCCATCTAAATGCTCCCACATATTGAGTAGTTTCTTCAGTAAGTTTTTCAATTTGGTACGTTTTTTTGTTTGGTCCCCTGAAAAATGTACTAAAGAGACTGCAATACCAATTGTTCAAAATACAAACAGTATTAGTCAAATTTGAAGTATACGTAGAAAGGTTGAAGTTTGATTACAAGATGGCTAGATAATTTTGCCAATTATTTTCAACTCACCACGAATCATAATCTACATGTAGGCCAACATAACATGCAACATGAAGTAAATGTTTTTTATGGTTCAATAGGATTTTAGAAGATACTTCTCTAAATGGTATGAAACATTTTCACTACAACTTGTTCAAACAGTTGCTAACCTGGGGGGGGGGGGGTAAAGATGCTAGCGGTCGCAACTTGCAATCATCAAAAACCACCCCGCAAAGTTGATAGCAAATTGCCGCCATAACAGTTGTTAAACAGGATTCATGCTTTGCTAGAGCTTGCTAGACGTACATGAATGCTTCCCTGGATTATACGTTATGTAGACGCTGAAATGTCGACTTGTAAAGCTTCGTGAAGAACCCCTTATATCAGGGTTTTGCTATTCATGTCAACAGCCACATGTTAAGTCTCTCCAGTTTGAAACAAAGGTGTTACATTATGAGAACCAAAATGATGACGCTTACCGAGACTATAAAGTGCTGAAGGCTAGTGCCATTCTGGTCGTATCTGTAAGTTCCCAGTACGATCGGTTCCGGGTCATTCAGCGATTCCAAACCCTGGAAAGAAAAACATCACATCGTCGTAGTCTGGGTTTGAAATCATTTATTCAAGAGTATGTAGACGTCCGAGACAACTTCGATCGTACGCATATTCAATCACGGGCTGACTTGAGTCGGCGAATTTATTAAAATTCTGTACTGGCATGGACTCAAGTTCCTTAGTAGTGAAATTTCATTACTAAGGAAGATGTTTCATTTATGAAACATAACTCAAATTGATCTTTCGAATAAAATAAAATAGATGCAAGCTTTCGAACCTAGCAGACTCTTGCGGCTCCTTAAAAATCAATATAGGCCCTATATATATTTATATAATTTTCTTTTTTTAATAAAATCAGAATCAGAATAAAAATCAAAATCACAATCAAAATCTTCAAAATCAAATACATCAAAATCTTGACATAAATACTTTCCCAATTAGGGCCAAGGATGAATTCGTAAGACAGTTTCGAAGCGGCACCTCTTGGTTCTTTCAAGACTCCAAATTCGTCATATTCATCACCAATGCAAATACTTAGGCCTACCTGTATATAGATTATTTTTAATTGAGAACAATTAACTTTGTCACCACGACTGCGCTGTCAAAATACTGAATATAAATACGTTCATATACTAATTGAAACCCAATAGAGAACTTACGAAAACTATGAAGTCCTTGGGAGCGGAGTCGATGACCCCGGCAAATGCCAGGCTGCGCGGTATGTGCTCGACGGAGAAGGACGAGATGCGGATGTTGCCGGCGAGCTCGATCACCAGTCGGCCGCGGGATCCGGCAAACGCCCAGCACTCTCCGGGATGCACTCCGGGCTGGAACGACAGGAACCGGATACATTAAGACAAATCATCAAGTTTCAACTGCTAGCCGTAAGTAGGGTTGCCATACGTCCTGATTTTGGCGGGACAGACCCACCTTACACTTCAAAGTCTCGCTGAGTCATCAAATAGGACACTGATGTCCCGCTCAAATATATTATAATAGTGGCAACCCTAGTCGTATGTCGTAAGTCACAAGAAATAACCAGGACTGAAAAATTTCTAGCAATAGATTTTTATTACACAGAAGTAGGCATCCACAGTGGAATAAATATTATTTCACTGTTTTGTGACGACATACAAATTTAAAATTCTCCAAAACCCTTGGGAAGAACAATGACCAGTTGCTACCGTTGCTTCAGTTTCTATCACAGTGAGCGATAGTTGACTGAGCTAACGAGGGCGGTCATTATTATTTTAGTGACTCTGTCAAAGGTGTAAAGTACAAGAAAACTAGAAGTTGAACTTCAAGTTAGGCCTCAAAAAATTACTTTCAATGACCACGGTTCAAAAAAGTGACACGTTGGTGACGAGTTGCGAGTTCCGCCGCACACGCACCTGCAAGACGGCCCGCGGATTGTTAGACTGGTGTCTCCACAGCGGCACTCCGAACAGCATGATCGAGCCCGACCGCTTGTAATACACCTCCGTGCAGCGCGTGCTCAGTATCTGTCCGCCGGACGACTCGAGGGCGTAGTCCACCATGCCCGTCTTGTCGGCGTCGTACGTCACCAGCGCAGCGTTCACGATGGCGCGCACTCGGTCGTCGGACAGCCCAGCGCCGTCGTCGGGCGTCAGGGTGGCGCGGTGCTGGTGCAGGACGTGATGCTGGGAGAGCTGGGCGGAGATCGTTTCCATGATCTTGTCGGCGGATTGGGCGGTCGCTGGAAGAGAATCGGCGGTCACGATTTTTGAAAATTTGCGAGATTAGAAGTCATATTTTTGTAATCGCTACAAGCTGTGTATGTGAGGGAGGAGTAGGAGGGGGAGGGCGAGAGAATTCACACTCTGGTTTGCAACTTTGTCTATTGTTTTGATGATTATTGTTTGCTTGACAACCCCACCAATAGCTAGGTTATACGGGGTACGAATGAGCAGATGATTATGAAAATATGAAGTGACGATAAGTGAAATGATGTTGTCAAAAACGTCCCTTATGCGGGACTCGAACCCACGCTCATCGGTGACTTTAGTTTCGGAAGCGGTGCCTCAGCTGCTTGAGCTACCGAGGGTGGCCAGTTGGCGAGAATCGGCGGTGACGATTAGGGGACTGGCGGCTCTCAGTGTGGCTCGGAATTGTTACGAAAGCGAAAATTAAAGGAAAATGTGACTAAAAATTGGCCAAAATGTTGAGCCAAAATTCCCTGTATGTTATGACTGTAACAGGCCCAGGTAATTACTTGACCTCAATGTCGTATTTTCAAATTTGCCAATTATGAATAGTCATTATTGGGAATTAGGACTTGATTGAAAGAATATCAGTTTGTGATTGACGATATGAAAGATGATAAGAGTATGTGAGAATAATGTGGTGGGTACAGGTTGGAGGAAGCACATGGACAGAGCACAAGAGACACAGAAATTGAAGGAAAATGCGAGACGAATACGAATGATAAGACAAATAAAAAAAGTTATAGCGGAACAACGCTTCCAAGTATAGATTCAATGTATAATACACAAAAAAAAACTCAGAAAAAAGATTCAACAATGTGATAATTTTAGATGCTCCGCCTTGTTACGTCGATAATCACTCACCTTCGTCAACTTCCTGCTTGTTCGCTTTCATCAGGGTGGCAATCCTGGCCTCGAGTTCGTCCCTGGCGACGAAGACGTTGGCGATCCACGCCTTCAGCTGGTCGGGACTGACGTCGCCACCCGATTGGCCGAAAGCGCCGGCAAGGAAGCGGGTCATGTGTTGCTCGATCGCCACGAGGGGCAGCGCGGGTGCCGGCTTGTCGCAGCACGTGCGTATGCTCAGCTGTTGATCCTGACAACACGACGGTTATAATCAGTTACACTTGCATCCACCAGAGCCGGTCG
Source organism: Brachyptera risi (assembly GCA_964007535.1). Classification (NCBI taxonomy): domain Eukaryota; kingdom Metazoa; phylum Arthropoda; class Insecta; order Plecoptera; family Taeniopterygidae; genus Brachyptera; species Brachyptera risi. The sequence goes on from OZ023337.1 coordinate 29,140,011, forward strand.
TCTTCTAACTAAATACCGTAATGGTAAACAACATTTCTAGGGGTGTGCGAATCTATGTTTCTTATTTCGAACCGAATCCGAACCGAATCTTCATCAAAATTACCGAATCCGAACCCAACGACAAACGACCCTGCTGATCAAGTTACACTTGATCCAAGAAGTGAAAATCTTACCTCAGCATTCTCATAATTACCCCTGCATAAAACATTTTATACAGCACAAGTCTAACCATTACAGCAATTGTTCTTTAAACTTGAAACTACAACTAACAGTCCACGAAACTAGGAATAGGCAGATATGAAAATAAACAAGGAATAGTTCAGTAATTACATTATTTATTACTAATAAGTAATAACTAGTGAATATTTACACAAAATGAAAGATTATCAAGTAGTTGTTATTGCAATGTTGTCACGATTTTGGTGCCAAGATTCAAATTTTTAAAAATCTTTCATGTTCTATCTAATCCGAATCTGAAAGTGGATTCAAATTCAATTCGAAAAACATGGATTCGCACACCCCTAAACATTTCGGTAATCACATAATCTCGCTGCAACTTTGAGGATCTATCGCTTTCGAAAGACGTAGTTGCATTTCATTTATTGACATCTGAATGACAGTTTGGCACACTAGCAACTGCTCTCTTGGTGAATAACATTTTACTATATAACTTTCTGCAAGTACATTTGTTGTCAAATAAAATGGTTATTTCCACAATTTAAATTTGAATAAAATCTACAGTAAGGACCTCCACTGACTTATTCATACACTGTACGAGGAGTATGTACGTAAATACAGTGAAACCTCTGCACATAGTTCCTGGATCCATCGTTTTACCGCTACCATCACTCATTCTGTCATGCCCTACTTACATCAACAATGTTGAATTTTCTTGGATGGTTCGTTTTCCTGTATGGATGGTTTCATTTTAATCGTCCCTTCCAAAACAATAGATTGAGGTTCATTGTAGTATGTTAGTTGAGTCTCACCCATTGGGAGACAATGAGCAAATAGTTTAGTTGTAATTTTCATTGCTAGAGTGCACGCGACACCAGTTACCGATAAATATAAGCTCAGTTCTGCCTGCCAGCGGTATGAGCAAGATTTAACCTTAAAAACCTAACCTACTGTCTGCAACCTGGCTTTGTCCATATAATTGACCATGATCCTCTATATATAAACTCTGTAGAAACCAATTCAAAAAATAAATAAAAAGTCATATGTGGGATGATATCAGAGCTCTCTTGAGTGGGAGTCAACTGTGCTAACCATCGAGCTGCAGTGTTCACATTGCTTGTAAATGTTATTTTGGCCATTTGACTACTTCGGTGAATGAGACACCTAGTGGCGAAGAGTTCTACTATTTTGTCTTGCCCCCGTGTCTCCCGTGTGTAAGACTCGTGCTAGTTTTAGTGCATATAACGTCAATAATGTTGTTCAGGATACGTTTCCATGTGGCTCGGTAGACTTTACTTGACCGCAACTGACCGTATTCCGATGAGAGCAACTGATTACCCACCTGTAGGAGCTTGATCCGTTCCTCCAGTCCCGCCACCTTCTGTCCGAGCACCTCGTCCGTAGTGTCGCGAACACCCTCCTTGGCGGCAGCACTGTCTATCTGGTCCTTGGTGCGAGCCAGCTCGGCAGACAGTCGGACCAGAGCGAGCTTCTGTTCTTCCAGGATTTCACTCTGGAGGAAAACAAAAGTAACGGCACGGTTATTGATGTGGGTTTTCTGTAAAATGTTCCATTTTTGTGGAAGGTTGTTTTTATTACATACATTTTTTTTTTTAAATTCATGAGACGAATGGAAAATGAGAGAATACCGAAAGCAATTTACCAATTATATTTACTTTTTCTCAATCACCTTACATAAATCAATAGGCCTATATAAAATCTTAAACCAAAAAATATCCAGATTATAATTAATATTCTTTTGTTCTCCCTCAGTCAAGTCTTCCTTGAAGAATTTGTGAATCTTATCTGACTGTTCAGTGTATTTATTATTCTTGCAGAAAATTGATGACAGTAAAAAAAAAATGTTTGAGACAGCATAAAACAATGGAACCAAGAGAAAGGTGGCAGGAGAGGTAGTCGACGGAGTAGAAAAATGGGGGGAAGTGGTAGACGAGAGAAGGTGGGAGGATAGTGGAGAGAACTTGTAGGAAGAGAAGAAGAAGAAACAGAGGATAGTAGTTGTGAATAAGAGGAAGAAGGAGCAATACTCGAAACTGTCGGGAACCGAGACGTAAGAAGTCTGCCATAGAAGAATTGGTGGAAACACCGCCTGGCCCAATCAAGTTGATGATGATTATTGTTTGCTGGACGACCCCACCAACAGCTATCGAAGACTTTACAAAAACTTACGCCTTATGCTGGACTCGAACCCAGCCCAACGGTGACTTCAGTTTCTGTAGCGGTGCCTCAGGTGGCCACCGAGCTACCGAGGGCAGCTAATAGAGTTGGTTATAATTTAGGTATATAGGCCTAGGTTCTTACTGGCCACTCATTTTACTCTATCGATGATTTTTTAAAGCATACATTTTAGTATACTTCTAGTAGTACTCTTTTTATTTGACATTTTTATATTATTTAACTATTCTTGACAACATTTACACAGTGTACGTTTGAAATGTATCGACCGTTAAAAAATGGCTAAAATAATAAATAAATAAATAAATGAATAAATAAATGAATAAAAATACCCAATTGAAATATTTCCTGCATCTTGCTTATTATTGTGGAAGCGACCCACCTTCTTCCGGAGTTCTTCCTGCAGCTCGGCCTGACGCAGCTCCAGGTTCGCTAGGCTCTCTTTGTCCGCCGCCGCAGCTGCCGACGTCAACTTCAAAAACTGCGAGCTGCCCGCCACCTGGGCCGCTAGGAGATCTACGTTCGTCTCGCCGCCCCCGTTCTGCAGCTGGCCGCTCGCGAGTACCTGGCGACAAAGAAGAGAGTCAACGCGTGCGGTTCAAGTCACTCTCGCATAAAACATGATCAATTAATTTCAGAAAAGTAGAATACCCACGTTTCCCATATTGCCCAAACATGAGAACAGAAATAATTCAATTGCATGCCAGAATTGCAGAAAGTTATTATTATTATAGTCTCTCTATTGCTCGCAAAATTCGACAGGGCCTTTCTTACATTTAACCAGTTCAGATTATAATTCAAATAAATTTCAGAAACAAAATTAAATACAAGGAAAATACAACAAAATACAGAGGGAAACATGAATACATACAGTTGCCGTGCACACAGAGATATATAATAAACATGTAAACATGCAACAAATTCACTGTGACAAAATAACAATATAATTATAAGTAGGCCTATAACAAACTATTTCCAGTAAATTTACCACCAATTTTTTTTTGTACGGTACTCAACATTCATAGAAAAAAAAGAAAGAAAAAGAAGCAATAATGAAAAAGAAGCATTAACTGCGTTCAACTTTACTGCAATCTTTCACCTAGTTGACCGATGAGTGTCGAGCCTACGGTCACGTGCATTTCTGTTGATTCTCTAGGATCTACAAACCGTACATCGTCATTCACCATTGAACACACAAAAAAAGAGGGTAGACTCCATACGCTTGGTCAACGTAACTAGGTTCATCGCCAATTTGATATTAGCTTTTTGGGTCATGTTATTGGTTGTTTCGAGTGTCTAGACAAAAACCAATAGTGAAGCTAAACGTGTTCTTAAAGTTGGGTTAGGTTAGGTGTTAGTTGCAATACATTGACACTGAAAGCGCGCAGGAAAGTCGTAACTCGATCATACCCAAATCTCGAAAACTTCTCATACACTGCCCACAGGTTTCGCTACTATAGAATGAGAATTGCGCAACAGAGATTAAGAGCGCCTTCCCACAATCAAAATTATTTCTCTGCAATGAATGAAATTTCATGGAACGAAAATTAATTGTCCAACGGGTGTTCACGTAATCTGCCAATAAGTTGTTTTATTAATACATCGATAGCCATAAATGGGGAACAAAGGTTTTGTATCAAGTTTCGATGATATTGAAAAAAAAAGTTACCTGAGCTATAATCGCATCGACGTCGACACCCTTCTCGTTGGCCGCCGCCCAGTCGCGGAACTGCGCGCTGCCGATCACTCTCGCGACCAACGCGTCCACGTCCACCTCCTTCTGGCTCGCTGCGACAAACTGCCTCAATATCCCGCTGTTGACGATCTGCGTCACCAGCAAGTCGACGTCCGGCTCCCGCCGACTCGACGCCACGTAATCGCGCATCTGCGAGCTGCTCACCACGTAGTACGTCAACGCTTCCAAGTCGACTTCTTTACGACTCGAAGCTATCAACAGCTGGAGTTCGTTGCTAGCGAGAATGTCGGCCGTCAACTGTTCAGTATCGACGTCTTTCTGATTTGACGTTATCAACATTTTGATTTGGTCGCTATTGACGATTCGTGTGATCAACGCTTCGAAGTCGATCGGTTTCTGATTGGACGAGACGAGGAGCTGCATTTGTCGGTTGTTGATGATTTGCATAGTCAGCTGATCGATTTCGCTGGTTGTCATCGTTAGATGTGACGGGATTGTCGGAGCGATGTAATCAACGCTATGCGGCGTCAAGAGTTCGGGGATCGCATGAGTCACCTGAAATGAATGAATTTGAGTTTTCTTAGTGCCGGAATTACCAACGTGGGACTTGCTCTACCTGTCGGCTCAAAGTTGATATCACCATGGTTACCCATGCTATTTGTTTTCACCAACTCTCAGATAAAGGCTAACTTGACTTAGTAATAGTGGGCCTTGGAGAAGTATAAATTGGATAAGATTTTCTGTCGGAATGAATAAAAGGCTGACACTTGTTTAATAAAGTGGAAAATACAAAAAACTTAACAATGTCACAACAATATTTCTTTAGCAATGTGGTTAAAAATACAATCAAGAGAGAGAGGAAAGGGAAGAAACTATATTTTGCCAAGAGTTTTTTGTCTTCACCAGCTGAAAGAAATGATCATAAATTACGAGAAAATACGGACGAAACAACCAAAAACAGAAACAGCTATGTCCAGTAGAACCAGAAAAAACAGTTGGTATTTACTATTTTGTTTTTACATCTGTTGGAATATCTAGTTTATTTATATTAAGTTTAACGACACACTGTACTGATAAATAACATCTATTGATATCAGTGAATGATATATAATATGATGGGATGATGAGACGGAAGATTATTTTATTAGGTGGTTTTGGATAATGGGAAGGAGTCTGTCTTGGCCTGTTGTTGAAGAACCATCTCAGTATTGACCTGAACAACAGAGGAAAAAAAACTCAGGATGGTTGATCACGGCGGGAATCAAACTCTGGTCTCCTGAATGACAATCTAGCGTGCTATTAATTTGACCACTCATCTCGTTTGAATATCTAGTATCCGAGCATCTACTTACATAACTCTCCTCATCTTTTCCAGCAAACGGTATCATTGAACCGATGTAACCAGTAACCACAGGCCAGTTTTCCGTGACGATCCTCAATACGGGCTCGAACGTGTCGACTGCACTGCGATCCCAGTACCAGAAACCTGACGACAATAAAACAGCTGTGAAATATTCGATTGAATTAGAAGAAACACAGATAAATAGAACGACATAGTCGATAGACTGATAACTGATAACCATATTCATCTTTCTAGGTTTGAATAACATCAGATTCATTGAATGAGCATTAGCGAAGACGTTCATGCCACTCTTTTGGAGCCTTTTCTATTTGTTTCTTCGTTTGTTCGTACTACATAGGTCAAATGGTGTGACTAATCAACATGAAACATTTTGCGGCCAAGCAGATTTATACGAGTTGAAGCTGTAGTTTTTTTGGGTCCAGACCACTCAAACCTCTTTCGAGAGGAACCATTACAAAATTTCGATAAACCCATCAAGATTAATCCGAGTGGTTAAAATGAGACAAAATTCTCTTCCAAAAAATTGAAATTTGTACTGAAAATAAAAGCAAGAATGATACACAATAATACAAATTTTCAGTTGGATCGGACAAGCCGTTTAAAAAAAAAAAGCGAATAAATATATTTTTTTTGATCAAATTGCGAGAAACAATAATTATAACCGATGCAGTGTTTGACAATAGTTAAAAGCACGGTTATTCACGGCTATCCAGTCTCCAATTCGAGGTGAGTAGGTTTCGGCCACATTTCATACAGGTATCTCGCTCATCTTACAACTCATATGTTGCACTTCCTGGTTACAACAACTATAAATCCTTCCCGATATTCAACGAGTAAATTAACAAATACCGCTAGATTTGTTACAATTTACCGACTTCTAGAATACCGTTGCAGTACTACCAACTTTATATTTAACCGTCACCTGCTATTACCAACCATGAACACCAAAATCAATCACTGACTAACAGTCACGTATCAGTCACTATCAAGAAGGCGCAGGAATTAGATCAGCAAGAACAGTTTTATGGCGATAACTTTGAAATGGTAAAAAATATATCTCAATCTCAGATTACTGAATAAATTAGTTGAGGGTGTGTTTCCAACATTTTTTTCTTGGGCAGACTTGTTATATCTCGGTTCTAGCAAGCTCCGAGACTTGCTATTATTTCTCCCTCCTCTTTCTAATTATTATTTATTACTACCATCTATCGTTCGCTTCTTCTTCCCTTCCCTCCGCCATTCTCTATCCTCCAAAGATCTCTTTTCTTCCACTTCACTCCAATTTTTCTATTGGTTGATTACCCCAGATTATACTTATTTTATATCTTTGTATTTATATATTATATATCTCAAAACAAATAACCAATTAAATTAGGTCAGGGGCATTTCTACTACTTTTTCTAGGCTAGACTTCTCATATCAATCGGTTCCTGCCAGTTCCGTCATCTTCCTCCTCTTCTTCACTACTACTATCCTCTGTTTCTTCTTCTCTTCCTATGAGTCTCTTCCTATGAGTTCCCTCCACCGTTCTCTATCCTCCCACCATTTCTCGTCTACTATTTCCACTGTATAACACTTATCTTTGTATAAAATAATATAAAAATTATAATAATACAGCAGAAATACAGATTTTCTTCAACTTCAAAATGATACATTCAAATTACTCGACTTGGATTCCAACTTTTTCATAGTTTACAGCAAAAACATTATTTATAACTTTATACATTTAAAAATTATATAACATAAGTTGAGTAAGTTTCAAGTGTATCACTTGGACAGAATTAGAAAGATCTGTGTTAATAGTAAATTGGTATCATCTAAAATTCCAAAGTTATCACAATAAAAACTGATACTTCGGCTAGATCGACGCCCACGCGTTCTCAAGCAGATGCAGTAATAGCATGCTATTTGCTACGCGTGTGCAAGAAGATGAGCTACGTTAGAAGAGCAAACTGAAATGTTCTAATGAAAACTACTGAATGGTGCATTTGTAAGAGAAGAAAGATGAATATGAATTACGAAACATTAAATTTAGACGATAGAACACACACAAGTCATAATATTAAATATATTTCTAGAAGGAGATTTAAATGATAACATTGTTATTCGAATTGAAAGTAATACATTCAAGTATCTAGTTTAGATATGCTTGTTTGAACAGGGCCTTAGAAGGGTTATAAATAATTAAATCTTCTTACGCCCAGACAGCGAATATTTTTTCAGCTACCGTTTTTTCATTTTTATTATGTCATGGTATAGACTATAGACTACCATCCTAATTCAATTTGGTGATATTAACAAAATGCCTCACATTAAATGAAGTTTTATGAAAATATAAATATTTGACCGCAGAAAGTATTGAACCGGCAACCATCAGGTACAAAAGCCAGCAACCCAAATGGCTCGATGAGCGTGTAACGACGCGCCGGTAATACCATCGTTAATCAGACAAAATGACCGGTAGCAAATAGAATACTCGCGCCCAGGCAAATCTTTTGTTATTGTCTAGATTCAAAATGGTGAAAAATATATTTCCTTTGGTAACCAAGATTATAGGCCTACATAATAATACGAAACGGATAAGGTAGGGGAGTGCAATGATTTAACAATGATTCTAGAAATATTTTAAAACACTTCCAATTTTGAAGTAAAGAACGTTGGTGAAAAATGTGAAAGTTCAACTTTCCAGATAGGTAGGCTAACATTTTCATGGTACAGATGTCATACAATTTTTTATCAAATTTCTCAACACCGGTTCAGAACGTTTCACCCCACTACCGTATCTCCGAGCATGTCGTTTCAGAGCGCATGTGAGTCGACTCAGCGGAACGCTTTATTGATGGTGACTTTTTAATCGTTAGAAATATAAAAATTCCGATTTCACAGGTACAAAGACCGATTTAAAATCTTCAAGACGGTATATGTAAGAACTATTCAACTAATATTACATAATTTTCATATATTCAAATTAAAAATTATATTTTCATTTGAATACTCGTGTTAATCATACGATATAAGTTGGGGTGAATAGTTCTAGCACATATCTTCATGGAGGTGTCAAAACTTCCTGTTTCTGTCAAAACAGAATTTTGATATCTCATACTATTATAAAGTTATCTGCGGAAAGTGATATTTCTCTGAATCAATTCCCACGCTCCCTCAAAGTTCATGGGAGTCGATTTAGCAGAATATCAATTTATTGATGATAACTCACGAACAGGGTGAGATATCAAAATTCTAATATAGACGGAAACATTGATATTTTCTATACCTTCACGATTGTACAAGATATAAATTTTCAACTCATATCGCACAATTATTGTCAAACGTATTCAGCTGAAAAAATACGTTATTTTAGTTGTATAGCCCTTCGACAATTATGCAATATAAAGTAAATAGATTTTGCTTATACACCCTTGAAGACATTGAAAATATCTGTGCATTCCTTGTCTTGAAATTTGTATATCTCATGATATACCGATGGAATGTTATCACCAAAACAACTAATATTTTGCTAAATCAATTCCCACGCTCCCTTAATAACAGATTATCAACGTAAAAAAATGAAATGACATCACACACAAACAATTTGAATCGGTCTAATATTTGCACACCCCTAGGACAGGGATAAAGGAATACACTCACCTAGGTAAATAGAGTGAAAGATGTGCAATTATTCGAGTTCCGAAACTAGCGGCGGCCGAGAGCGATAGTGCGATGGTACCAACGTTTGGAGGGAGTTTTATTACGTGTGTATTCCTTCATCCGAATCTGTTCCAGGATTGAAACGGGAAGAAGGAGGAGCGTGTGGCTTCGGGAAGATAATATATGGGAAGTGAAATGACAATGTCGAGGTATTTAACATGGTTACACACCTAGCTACCAATAATTATTAATTAATATAAAACCTTACAAAAAAGAAAAAAGAAAATTATAGTATTGATAGTATGCTTAACGATCCCATCAATAGCCGGGTTATCCAGGGGTACGATTGAGCGGGTGATACGTGAATGATAGAACCCATCATTTATGTGGGACTCGAACCCACGCTCGTTGATTTCAGTTCAAACGCGCGTTGAACGTGGGCCCCTAGCTGATGGCGCCAGAAGGGCGGCTGAAAATTGAGTAAATAGTTTGTTTGGTCTTTTGGAAGGCACAAGAAATATCTACATGGCGGTGAATTCTAAAATTTTTGTGATCATATACGCTCGGTGACCATCAGAAAATAATAAACGGCATCACCTAAACTGAATTTTTGAATTAGATACCAGAATTAATATTTGAGTGCTGAGGCTTCCAATAGACTTAGTTGTGAAAATGTATTTGTATAAATGTATTGTATAAATGTATGTAATGTATTGTATAAATATATGTAATGTATTGTATAAATGTATGTAATGTATTGTATAAATGTATGCCCCTGGTTGCTCTCAATGATATAAATAATAAAAAAAAAAAAACATTCATTAGACTGACTGAATTGATTTCAACTGATAAGAAGCTGAACATTGAGTGAGCGATAGTATGAATGTGCTAAATACGTTGATAGGTCCAGATTGTGTACTAGATCATGAAATTACAATGTTTAACCCAACATTATTAAATTTAAACATTGAAATGTATTGGGTATCGTGAATCGTGTCGTATATATCCAAGACAAAGTGTTGGAAGAAAAATATTGAATGGGTTTTCAAAAAACAAGGGTAAAACAAAAACTGTGTCACAAAAACCGTAATTAGTAATTACCAAGCATTTCTTCACTCAATTCATTATATTTATTAGCCACATGGTCAAATCCATACAGTAAAAAGTTACTTTTAATAACAACAGCTTTTCAATAAAGTATAGGCCTACCTACAAATTTGATTAAGAACTTGATATGAAATAGAACCATTTTAATGCCTACTGTTTACACCAGATAGCAACCTGAATAGTACAATTTTTTATTTTTTATTCATCACTATAAAGCACTTGCATACTTTGTCAAGGCTCATTAAGGCACCTAAAGTTACACGACAATGTATTATTATTAAAATAAGTAACCATATCTCTTATTTCTCTATAGCTACATAAATGTGCATGCATACTGACATAAAGTCTACTAGCAACAATATTGACAAAAGTAGCTTAAAAATGTAAAAATGTCTTAGATGACTGTCGACTAATTATTAGTAAATATTAATAGCACCTACACCATGTAGTAGTAATAATGATGGAAATGGGTTAATACACAGTCTATAACATATGGCCACTACTAAATAGCGTTAGTTAGTTTTGATTAGATGGATGCAGTACAAAATGCACATCAAATAACTAGATAAAGCATAGCATTTCAAAAAGACTCGACTTTCAAATGAGTCTGGAATCATATTTGATCCAACGTACACGAAAAAAGACTTTGTCAAGGTTATGGCACGGTGAAAATAATTCAATTAATAGCTTTATTAAAATCACTATAAATAAATGAAATGAAGTTTGAATTTTTGTTTGACTGGCCTACATAGTTTATACAGTTTTCAGTTAGTTATTATTAAATATATATAGGGGGCCTATATATATATATATAGGCTAAGTAAAATGGTAAAATAGATTTTATCCATAAAATACATTTGTCACTGGGCATTTTATTTGTCATTTATAGTTGCATAACAAAGTAAATAAAGAAGCAAGCAAAACATGCAGAAAAAATTGACTAATTAACCAAGGTTAAAACCAAACGAGATCTCTTTTGATTTCTGTTCCCGCCCATTAAAAAACATTCAATGCGACGAATTAGCATGTTGACTTTTATTCACACAAACTATAAATTGAAGATTCTATTTATTTTTTTGAAAGCAAATTGATCTTTGAATTCGAAAGTCATTTCAAATAATCGAAACAATTCAAGTTTGCGATTGACACTAGCTGTGCAATACGTGAAACTTGGGACTGGGTACAGAAATCAAAGTTACCGACAAAAAGGTTCACTCGCAAAAATAATCAATCTTAAGCAAAACTAAAAAATGTTGGGCAAGGTTAATTGCAGGTCAAAGAGAGGTGAAAAGATATTATAAAGCGGTGTGAAAAACTCGATGAAAGTGCAAGGCAAATGCGAAAAGAATTTAGAAATGGCGAGAACAATAATCCAGAACCATTGGCTAACGACAGTGGCCGCATAAACAGAGGATACGTAAATAAAGGACCAAGCGTAAAGCAGGCCGGCCCAGATCGAGATCACGATGTAAGCAAGAAACTCGTAAACAGACGACGAGGTGTTTAGGACGGCTGTTTTGGCGTTAGCGAGGGAGGATGTGACGAAAGGGCCAAGTTCGATGGCAGGGAACTGGAGTGAGTATTTGTCGGGGGAATAGGTTTGTGATATATAAAAACCTGTAAAAAATAAAACATAAAACAGTTTAACCGTAAAATTCCAGACCTCGTCACTCCTCCGAGGTTCAAAATGGTTGCAAAATTTACCAAATCACAGGGAAAAGTGACCGAACATTAGCTAAAAAAATGTGAAAAACGGCTGCAATTTTTACGAGCGAGTATCAAGGAAATGGTCGTGGGCCCTACAGTTTTTCATCGGAGAATTTTTTCACATCATTTCTAGTAACCAAAAATGGTATTTTTACAATTTTAATTTGACATAATGGATATTGAAGCAGTAACTGATTTCTTCCAATATACGAACTTTAATCAACATGTCACACACATAAACGATACGGAAATAAAATGATATCCGTGACTATTTTGAAACGAGATAGAATTCTTGCAACAAGTTCAAGATTTCCAGTGAATCCTAATTCATAGGCATATGGGACTTTCCCTTGGTACTCATAGAAAAAGATTGAAAACGACAGAAAATTTCAACAACATTAAGTTTTTCTTCGTCAGGCAATACTGGCAAGCAGTTGGCCGACGACAATATTGTCGAAATATTTCAATGTTTTATTTTTTGATGCGTACCGAAAAAAGTTCACTAGTAAATCTACTATTGAATTACTTGTATAGATTTATACAAGTTTGTTAGACTTGTAAAGAAGTATAGACTTGAATTACTATGTGATGAATTATCATTATTTTTCAACGAAGTACAAGATTCTGATTCAATGAAACATTATTATTAAAAATAAACTGAAATGGTAGGTCTGGCAGAGTTCACAAATCATGACGAACATAAAAGAATTAATAACGCTCAGGAAGAAAATTAGTAGCGACACGAACTGAACAGAGCTTAATAAGCAAACACGAACAGAAAGCTAATATTTCCAACTAACAGTCTTTAAATCTAGGTTAGCAGTGGCAATATTATATTTGCATTAAACATAACAGCATTAGGCATTTTCTTTTAGGTCTTTTCTTTTACGAATTTAGGTCTTTTCTCTGCAAACACCATGTTTGAAAGTAAGACTTTCAAGAATTTCTAATATTACAATTACCGGTACTGAATATCAGCTATTTTCTCCTCATTCGTTTTATCAACTCTTCTAGAATAATTTTTCTGAAATCAAAGTTGAGAGTTCATGGGAATCTATTTAGAAAAATATCGTATTTCTTTTGTGATGACTTTCAAATGGTGTGAGATATCAAAATTGTAATACGGAAGAAACACAGCTATTTTCAAATACCTCCAAGGTGGCAAAACATTGAACTATGTTACTCATGTCACATAATTATCAAGGGTATAACGGCTAAAAAATGTTTTTCTAGCTGTATACGTTTGACAGTTACCTATGCAATATCAATCACTTGAACGATAACTTATTAAAAGTAGTAAAAAGCATTGAAAGTATTAAAAGCATCTCTTTCTTTCGTAATTAGAATTTTGATATCCCATTTCGTTCAAAAGTTATTACCAAAATACTGATATTTCGCCAAATCGACTCCCATGGACTATTGAGGATGTATGGTACTTGAAGGGGTCCATCAGACCCAAAGTAATTAATTAGGGGAGTAACTAATCTACAGAAACAAACTAAATGAAATAATAACATAGACATATAAAAAATTTAAATCAGGCTACACCAGTGGTTCCCAACCTAGGATTGCAAACCCTTTTCAAGAGAGATGTGTACAGTAAAATTTTTTTGATTCAAACACTGGTCCCCCATATAACCTAGCTGTTGGTGGGGTCATTAAGAATAACAATAATAATAATAATAATAATCAAAAACTGATCATTCATATTTTGTTCATATTTTGTACGCCTAATTCAAACAATAGTTTTGCTCACTATAAAGTTTTGGGCCATAACAACAATGTTGAATGTTTTGATGATTCCAACTTTTATAATTCAAAATGGGTTTTACAAAAGAATCGTATTGTGACTGGGGATTTCAAGGACCAATAATACCCTCCCACCTCCCACAAATTATTATAGATTTAAAGAAATATTAAACCATTATTATTGATGAAAATACTATTACCAGTACTTAATTTGATGCAAGAGTTGGCTTTTCAGATAATGTCGATGACTTTTTCTACGTCAGTTACATAGTCGAAAGACCAAGATTAAGATCTTTATAGCTTTCCTATAAGACTCACCATCCAACTGCGTACCTGTCTTTATACTATATATCGGCAAATACAATATATCTCATGATTTCTCTCCAATTTATTTCTGTTATTTATCAAAGTGAATTTATTATTTAAGTACTGAATACATATCTACTGCAAGCTTGATGACAAGGCAAAAATAGTAATTTTTCAATTCCATGCAAATATGTTTGCAATCCACAGGTTGTGAACCACTGGCTACTTTACAAGATACAATATTATTATTATTATTATTATTTAGGGGTGTGTGAGCTCTAGAATTTTCGAGTTTGATTTCAAATTTAGCTGAAAACTTCCAAGTTTAATTTTTTCTCACGATTTTTTTCATCGTTTTTTTTTTTTACAATTTTTCAGTAGGTAGCCTACGCTACTTGTATTGTCCCAAATATAAAACTTGATTTATTTTTCGAAATGTAGGGTCCACAGGTTGCTACTGATATGGGAATCTCAGCCTGACACCTTCTTTTTCTTGGAACTCAAACTCGAAACTAGCAATTTTCTCTCAAACTCTAACAAGACTCGAACTGAAATTTTCAAACTAGCACACCCCTACTATTATTATCACTATCATTATTATTACATAATTATAATAGATCATAACGACATGAGTGAAACTTACCAGCGAGAGGCAGAAGCAGAAAGCAGAGCAAGAGCAAGAACCACTTCAGCCGTCTCTTCTTGTCCGCGTCGACGACGGCGGCGGCAGCAGCCGGCCGAGAGTGAAACCACGAGAGGATGCGGGTGTCGTACAGCTCCATACGCGCCACCCACATGTACATCCAGTCCAAGGTGCTGCGCCACCAGCTGCGCTCCGCCACGCCACCGTGACGCCTAGGCGTAGAGTAGCCGGCCGGCACTAGAGAGAACGGCAATACTTTATTATTATTATTATCATTATATTGGGTTTTAACGACGCAATATAACGATAACTAAGATCATTGGCGTGGGATGAATGATTAATGAGATGATGGGATGAAGAGATGAAAGTTTTATGAGTAGTGGGAAGGATGGAGGGAAGCGGTCGTGGCTTATGTTGTGGGAACCATCCCAGCATTAGCATAGACTACAGAGGGAAACCACGAAAACCCCTGTAAAGATGGACGATAGCGAAGATCGAACCAGGTCCGATAGGCACACTACCTTCCGGGTCACACCAAGCAAATGCGTTGACCACTACACTGCATGTGCCGCGGTTAGTATGTGATTATCAATATTTATATTGGGTTTAACGACGTACCGGTACTGTACTGATGACTAGTGTCATTGGTGAATGATATATGAGATGAAAGGTTATTTTATTAGATGTTTATGGATAGTGGGGAGGAGTCGGTCGTGGCTTGTTGTTAAGGAACCATCCCAGTATCAACCTGAACGACAGAGGGAAACCACGAAAAACCCCTGTCGGGATGGTCGACCATGGCGGGAATTGAAGCTCAGTCTCCTGAACGACGGTTCAATGTGTAAACCAGTCGACCACCCGTCTCAGTTAGTATTTAAAAACGCAAAATATTTCTCGATGGCAGTGAATCAGGAAAGTTTGGGAGATGATACACGTCACAACCAACAGCTAGAGCTGTAAGAATAAAGCATTTTCATTCAGTTATGTTAGTTTATTTTTATGTTAAATAAAGTATTTCTTAGAAAATTATTAGAAAAATGGGAGCTGCTAACTCTAGGTCAACAACAATGCGATTATCAACGGAAATTCCACATTCTTTCCGACTTTGTAGTCCGAGGCACGAAGCTGTGCAAATACCACTTACTGTTGATAGTTATTTGAGGAAAGGTATAAAGATTCTTTTCAACTCAACTACTGGTAGTGGTTTCTCAATTTTAAATTTTAATACACTTTTCCAAAATAATTTTCCATACAGCACAGCTCATTCATTGCCTTCCACACTGAATATATTTTCATAAAAAAGCTAAATGTAGTTAAATGGTCTAAAAAAGACATATATGCATAGTGAACAATTTAGTGACATAGAACATAATGATAAATGAGTATAATACCACGAAACATGAAGAAAAGCAAAAATATATATCCCTGTAGAATATTTAGATTTGACGGTCAATCTCATTACATTAATGCTGAATTTCTACTTCTACCAACAGCCAAAAATCAGTATCGAGTAAATGAGATTTTTAAATAGCTAACAGTAAAAGAATGTGTACTTGAATGCTGCGGCTAACTAGCTTATACTTTGCGGGTAATGGTATACACAATGCTCAGGTTATTGTTCAACGGAACTTTGTGAAAGGGTACGAACGAGCAGGTGATAATGAAACTATGAAGGGATGAATGAGGGACGTTTCAAATTAAAAATAAAATATTTCATAATCAGAAACCATATTGTCTAGCGTGCAAACGCCCGTCTTGTAAATTATGGACTATTTGAAAAATACAATCAAGAGCTTCACCAGCATCACACCAGACGGCGTAACGACTTTCGTATGGAGCAACACAGGCTGACAATGTTCGCGAAAGGTCCACTCTACTCAATGACTCGGTTATACAATCACTTACCAGCTGAGTTTAAAGAATTGAAAAGTATAACTAATTTTATGTCCAATATAAAGAAGTTTCTGCTTGAGAAATCGTTCTATTCTATTGAAGAATACTTATGAATCAATTATTGATCATTAATTTTCATTGATTGACGATTAACATTCTGTAGCTGTAGTCTTCTGGTAATAAAAAAATATTATTATTATTATTATTATTATTATCTACTCTCACGTCTACTTACCGCGGTTGCCGGAGATCCTTGCGAACGCCCCGTACGTCGTCTCCACCGTAGTCGTCCACACGGTTGTGATGACGGTCATTATAGTCGTGAAAAACGTTGTGAAATAGCTGACGTTTTCTGTTGCCCTGACTACCGTGTCGACTTCGTCAACGTCTGACGTATCTGACATGTCCGCCAGCCATTCCTCTCTCGTGCGGGTACTGAGATGAGCAGCTGAGGGGAGAAATACAAACAGTAAATAACTAATATGTAGAGATATGTAAACATAGCTTTTTTTTCTTTAAATAGCATTTAGAATTTGAAGAGAAGCACTTTGGTACATCTATTATTTTGAAACATCTTGTTTTGTAGCACAACAAGAGAACAGTACCCTCAAAACCATTATATAAAGTACAATAGGCATAGAAGTGGAACATGCAAATTGATGGTATTAGTGAAATGGTGTCCACTACCAGGTTAAACCTACGCCTCATCTGCCGCCTGCATTTACAGATGCACTTTGGTTTTAGAAATTCCTCGAATGACTCCATCTGTTTACTTCACAATTGATATATAATCTGCAGAAAATGGTATTTATAGTGCTTTCATTCCAAATATAGCGTCTATATTGCCAATATGTTGAAACAAAGCGGATTCAGATGTTTGTAGCACTTTGTCGCTTTTTCAAAAAAAAATAGCAAACACCATTAAATGTATAGAAACATGAAGATATGTGAGAAAAATGGGCTTCAAAGCACTTTTAGATTTTGACCCTTTTTTAGCAATTGATATTTTCCCATGTCTACTAATATGTAATATTCGCAATTTTTCTGCAGTGCGATGGTTATTGTCTGCTCAATGAACCAACCAATGATTAGGTTATTTAGGGGTTATAATGAGCAGGTGATAATGAAACTATGAAAATGATAAGTGAAAGGACATTTACAAAAACATATCATTTTTGCAGCACTCGAACCCAAAACTAACTTTCAATTCTAAAGCAGTGTCTTAGTTGACGGAGATACAGATGGCGGCACCATCTTCTTCCCGGAATACAAGTTTTTTTTTCAAATCGCCAGCGTTATCGTTCAATGAGTTGTTTTTATTAAATACATATTACTGCAGTATAATATTACAGTAGAACCTCTTTAGTAAGTTTCTCGTCAGTACATTTTTCACCTTGGTAAGTTTTATTCTTTGATCTCATCTATATGCTCCCACATGTTGAATAGTTTCTTTAGTAAGTTTTTCACTTTGGTAAGTTTTTTTTTTGTCTGGTCCCCTGAAAAACATACTTTTTTTTTAATAACATCGAAACTTGATACAAAATTACTGTTCCCCAATTAAGGCAATGGATGAAACTCATTTAAGAAACAAAAAATCCCAAGGTAATAATCCCAGGGTAAAACATTCACAGTGGGGAGAAAAGCTCGAGTCTTCTACATACCGTACTAAAAACATACAGAAGAGGTTCTACTGTATTTTTTTATGAATTTGATCTTGTATCTAAACGTAGGCCTACCTCTGGATCGCGTTGTGTTGGCGAAACTGCTCGAGTAGGTCTCCCGGAATGCGGAGGACGTGGTGGGCGAAGAGAGGCCGCGCACTGACGCGAGGCTGCGTCGAGACATGTTGGGCACCGGGTGGACGCCGGGCGCCACGTCTTTCCTGCGGTGCTCGGACAACGGTGAGTACGTGTAGTCGGTCTTCGGGAAGGCACTGGAAACAAGAGAGAAAGAGAATACGTTGAGATAAGTTTATTGTTTATTGTTAGTTCACGATTTTTGTACGACACAAATACATTGTATAGATCAGGTCAAAATACAAAAATTAAAATTAAAAATTAAATATTTTATGCTCAATTCATGTTTTTTTTTATATATTAGGTTTTAACGACGCTCAATAATGATTCAACTAAGATGTATTGGCGTCGAATGAATGATTAATGAGGTGATGAGATGAAGGTTTTATGGGTAATGGGGAGGATAGTGGGAAGAAAGCGATTGTGGCCTATATTGTAGGAACCATCCCGGCATTACCCTAGACTACAGAGGGAAACCACAAAAACCCCTGTAAAAATGGACGGTAGCTGGGATCGGACTCCCGGGTCACATGAGGCAAGTGCGTTAACCACTACGCTGCATGTGCTGGTCAATTTATGTCAACAGTTTAAATATTCGTCAATATTTTATGGCATTCCTTCATTAGGTGATGCTTGACTGCTATCTTGAATTGAGTCAACTCTAGAGATTTTATTGCAGCTGGTAGGTGATTGTATAATCGTCTGCATGACTGCAAGACGCCGTTTGACGTTAGCTTCAAGCGGCAGAACTCGTGGGCAATGTCTGTTGCATTCCTTGTATTGTAGCAAACTGTTATCGTTTTAGAGTGCTGCATCAGCCTTGGTGAAAATACAAATAGCTTGAATGTACAGGCATGGAAAACTTTTACTTACTCTACTACTTTTTACTAGTAGTAAAACTGGGTAATTACTGGCAATGGTGACCAACTTGAATGAATGAATGAATGAATGACGTTTAATTTACAATTCGAAGATATAACAGTACTGACATAATAACAAATGAATTAATGAATGCATGGTGGTTGCCAACTGACTGATAAGGGGAACCTCTTCAGTACGTTTTTCAGGGGACCAGACAGAAAAACTTGCCAAAGTGAAAAACTTACTAAAGAAACTATTCGACATGTGGGAGCATATAGATGAGATCAAAGAATAAGGTCAAAAATATACCAACGAGAAACTTTCCATAGAGGTTCTACTGTAATTAATAAATTATTACCGTATGTATTACATTTATATATATTTCACATTTTCATTTTTCACAGTATTGATACAGTAGGCCTAGTCTACTTTTACAAATATAAATTATGATGTTTCTAGTCTTTCTTAGGTCACAGTAATGATTTTAAAATGAATCAAACGTTTGCGCGAACATTCCATTTCCTTATTTCTTTTTTAGCAACATCGAAAGCCTGATATACAACTGTCTCCAATGAGGGCTAAAGATGAATTAATAACATCGTTCAAATGCGGCACCCAACAGTCTTCCAAGACTTCAAGGTGGTCTTGTCACAAAATATAAAAATAATTACTATGTAGGTCTAGTATTATTATAAAATTGTTTGCTGAAAGACCAAATAGTAAGAGTTATTAAGGGGTATATTAAAAATTAAAACAATGAACTTTTGACACCAAGACTGAGTCTGTGTTTACATTTTTTGGGGCAAAAAATGTTGATAATCAATATAAATTTTTTTAAATGATTTATAATAATTTCGTTCAGATAAAACCGTCCAGGGTTGTCAAGAACCCGATGCACATATCTCATTCTACTTTGCCTTACAGCAATGTCCTTGAGTCATCAAATTACCCATCCACCAGTTCTTATGTAAAACCTATCAAATGTAGATTGCTCTTGGAAAGATGAAACCTGTCGCAATAGAATAACCATAAAACAGATATATTACAATTATGGGAAATTACTTATAAGTGTATTCCCGGCTTATTGGAATCTGAAACACTGTGGCGAAACACAATTCCAGTGTCAAAGTATATTGTACAGTTATTGTAGGCCTACAGTTTATTGTAGGCCTATTAAATTCACTTATTTCACTAGACCTATAGTATATTTCCTATTTCCTAATTTTTTATTTGTCTTGTCTATATCAGATATCAAAATTTGTGTTGTAAGTGATGATGTTTAAATTATTTCCTTAACGACCTCACTAACAGCTAGATTATGCAGGGGTAGGAATGAGCAGGTGATAATGAAAGTGTGAAGTGATGATAAGTGAAAGGACATTTACAAAAATTCATGCCTTATGCAGGACTCGAACCCACGCCCAACGGTAACTTCAGTTTCTGAAGCGGTGCCTCAGCTGGCTGAGCTACCGAGGGCGGCGATACGTTTGTTAAGTTTATTCTTAATACCAATGTTGGTAACATCCAGACATATAAAAAAAAAAAATCATACTTATGTATGCCCGACGTTTAGGAAGCTGAAAGACTTATCTGCGTCAAAGTATGGTCACACACAGTCGTGACCTGGTTTCCAAGTTCATTGTTACTCATTTCAAATAGTCTACAGATAATTAAATACTGGTAATAGGCCCCTATAGATAATTTGGTGATAAGACCGACTCAAAAATTTGAAATGTCCGAAGGGGCCCGCTTCTATCGATTCATCTTTAGCCTTAATTGGGAAACAATGGTTGCATATCAAGATGCTGATGTTCATAAAAAAAAGGTATTGGCATACATATTCATTTGTTTGGCGCAGACTAACTTGATGACCTGAACAACAAAGATGAGCCACTTTCAAAATATCTCATTAATTCATCAATTATTTTCCTTGATTGAGAAATAGTGATCAAGTGATTACATGTGTAATTCTGAACCAAGTGGAATATTTCCATGATTATTCCAAGAGATGAGAATGAGATAAAAAGTCGACATATATCAATAGTTGAAATCAAACTGTGCATACAAGGTGTTATTTGAATTTACATGTCACACACATTAGAATGAAACTGGTAAATTCATACAAATGACAAACAAAAAAATGACATAACTGGTTTTGGATCATTTGTCAACTAACGCGAAAAAAATCTTGGGTTATGTCACCTTCATATTTGACAAATACAACCTTACAAATGAATAGACTTCTGTCAAGTGACGTCACCCATTGTTGAAAGAGACAGACAACAATGTCCACCAGTTGTAATTGACTAATCAGAATATTTGGTAGTCCACCAGTTCTCTGTATTGCTATGGTAACTATTGTTTGTCATTTGTTACTTGACAGGAGCCTATGGGAAAAAGTGCTTTTCAATATCCCCCTCACATATTATCTAGCTTGAGTAACCATGGAAACGAAACTTAATTAAGAAACTAACCCGATATATATTTTTTCACTACAAAAGATTAAAAGTGATGTAGAACGACCTGAGAATCCTATCAAATGTTGGGATTATATAATGCTAGAAAAATGTGCATCTTTGATTCGATATTTTCACCATAATTATAAAAACGTCGGTGTAAAAACTAAATTGTTATATTAGCATTATATATCATCATGTTAGTTGCACTTGTGAAGGCATTGTTTAATTTTTTCAGTATACAAATATCCTATTTCACGTAATCACCACAGTTCACATACAGGAAATTGATTGATTGTTTTGGCAAGATAAGGTGTCGTAAAAAGGATTTTCTGATACCCGATCGTTGCTATGTGAACAGCGAACAAGCACGCAAACTAAATTATCTACAGTTTTATTATTGAGAAAGAATTTCACGCAATAACTGTCAAGTGACGTCACCTATTGTTGAAAACAACAGACAACAATGTCCACCAGTTGGAAGTGACCAAGCAGAATACTTGGTAGTCCACCAGTTCGCTGCATTGTTATGGTAACTATTATTTGCCATTTGTTAATGGACAGAAGCATATAGCAATGATTCCAGATCTGGAAGATGGCTAATTAGCGACAAGTAAAGTAATTACAAGCACAAGTAATTGGCGAAGTAGTAAACGAATGGGATTCATACAGCTCATTCTGTAGGAATATAGTTCCGCCAGTGAGTATTATATTTTTGGAAAATGGCTGATGAACTCAGGGCAGTGCAAGACATAATGATTCACCCCTTATAGGCCCAAAAATTTGTTTTGGATAGAAAAATGAAACTATGTTTGAGGTACCGTTCAAGTATTTAATAGTTAACTTTATTCACATTTTCATTTACAACATTATAATGCTCAAGTTGTTTGCTGAATTATATTTCATATTTTGTATTTTTGTCAAGTCAGAATGTGTGGTATTTATATTTGAATAATTTTCTGTATCTCACTCTAGTTGTTTTGAGTATATTTCGCAAATATTTACAAATAAATAATTTGCAAAATATTACTATAATATTGTTCACTATTTTGTATGATACACAATTTGTATTATATTACCTTATATATTGATTGATCCTCGAGTCAAGCCTCAATTTTATTGTTATATTGAACAATGAATAATGAATAATGAATATAACAAATTAGTAAAGCGAGCAAAAAGACAATACAATTGTGTATTACAATTCAATTTAAATACAATACAGTTCATTCTGAAAATGACTCTCAAAAGTCAAAACTCTGAAAATGAAGACTCTGAACCTTTTGAAAGACAGAGTCTTCATTTTTTACAAATACAGAATTTATACATTGGATCGTTGATGATATTCCTGAAATCTGAAAATCACCCTACTGGAGGAGGATTTTATTTTCCTCCGGACTATACAAGAGGGGACAAATTACAAATGCAGGATGGAGTATAAAACAAAAGTGAAGAAAAGCGACACCAAGTGCCGGTATTACCATAGCGTGGTATCTCTTTAACTGGTAGTTCATAGTTGTTATCACCATGGTTACCCATTGGTAATTGTTCTCCACAACTCTCAGATAAAGACTAACTAGACTTAGGACAGGTATTACCACGGCCAGTTAGTATTTATCTGAGAGTTGGTGAAAACAAATAGCATAAGTAACCATGGTGATAACAAGTTTGAACTGTCAGATAAAGGCTAACTGGACTTGGTAATACCAGGCCTTAGTAATACCAGTAACTATCTAACAATAACTATTCCAAAAAATAATTAAAATGATAATTTAAAAAATAACTAAAACCAAGCAAAAACTAAGCAATAACTAACAGAATAAATGCGTATATTAACGTACCTTGCAACTTTGCAAATACAATCTAACATGTGGATTCAGAAAGAATGCCGTTTTATCCCATTTAATAAATCACCCGAACCATTAATTGGAATTTATGAAAAACTTTTAGCCCGTCTTCACACGAACCTGTGGAGACTAACATTTTATATTTTATTTCAATTTCCAGCTTGTACTCAACTAATATGTAAATGTATAAAATAGTGGAGCTAATTATTACTGTTGTTATCAGGCATGTGTATGCTCCACTAAGATTTGTGGTTTATATTAATTAGACCAAGGTAATTAACGTGATACCAGCTATATAGCGTTTGGCTTCTATAAGCACGAGGATATGTAAGAAGTATACATTTCTCAGGCTTGTAGTTTAGGCATCATGCATGAAATATATCTATTATTTTATATCGTTAACAGCAACTAAAAAATCAAAGGATCTGTTTCTTATTTCAATTTTCAATGAAAATTATTTGCACAAGAAACTATTACAGATAACATAGAGCATAAAATACCATATAATGAATAGAAAAACGAATAGGCTTCTGTCACGTAACAAATGACAAACAATCGTTACCATAGCAATACAGCGAACTGGTGGACTACCAAACATTCTGATTGGTCAATTCCAACTGGTGGACATTGTTGTCTCTCTCTTTCAACAATGAGTGACGTCACTTGACAGAAGCCTATAGAATAAAAAATATTCTTTGGTCTGTGTCTATAGGCCTACCCTATTTCAACATTGACATGACTAGATTTCGCATAAAATCACAGTCATTATAAGTCATACGACAGCTTTATCTCATGGGCTGTGATATACACAAATAACTCAACAACCAAACAAACCTCCTAAAATAATTTAATCTAAACGAAAAACAATTTCCGGTCTGACTTCGAAATACTTTGCTATAACTTCTCTATGCTTATATTAAGCTTATGTCACGTCACAAATGACAAACCATCGTTACCATTGCAATACAGCGAACTGGTGGACTACCAAACATTCTGATTGGTCAATTCGAACTGATGGACATTGTTGTCTGTCTATTTCAACAATGAGTGAGTGTATTTGATAGCACCCAACACCTAATAGAATACACGGTCTTACCATTGTTGTTCGATTTCAGTCTGTGTACCTTAATTTTATTGACGACGCTTTAAGAGTGCATGGTACAAGTGTTTTGGTGATAACTTTCGAAACATTTCTATTACAACAGAAATACAAGTGTTTTTAATACCTTCAATTTGATATAAATTTGATATTCATACCAGCAAATGTTGGTGCTAGGTATACGCTGCTAGTGTTCAACTGAATATAACTTGGAAAAATGTAGGAGCGCGCGCAAATGGCAACAATGAAATTTATTGAAAACGCCCCATTGTTGATATAGTGTTTTGTTACCAATTTCGCCATCCATATAGAATTTACGAATTCAGGATCTGTTTTTACTTCTACTTGTGAATATACAGCTAAAAATGGTAACGTTTTAGTTAATAGCTGTTGTATGTCTGTAAAAATGCAATTACTTCTTACGTATACCCTCTTGGAGGTATAGCTTCTGTCAAGTGACGTCACTAATTGACGAAATTGATAGACAACAATGTCCATCAGTTGGAATTGACCAATCAGAATATTTGGTAGTCCACTAGTTTGCTGTATTGCTATGGTAACGATTGTTTGTCATTTGTTACTTGACAAAACAGTGGTACTCATATCCACGAAAGAAGAAGGATCCGAGCGACCCTTCCTCTGTCCTACACCACTAACGGGCGGGTAGTTCGCGCCTTCTTCTTTCCTGGATAAAAGTATACCATTCAATTGACGACTCGAAATAGGCATGGCTTTACCACTCAGCCAGTTGGATCATAACATTTGCAGTCATTTCAAGATACCCCGATTGGATATTTGAATGTAACTACAGTTCTAATAGCCCTGTCGATTGGACGGTATGATTTCTGACGTCATGGGGGCGGAGACTGCGAGTCGTCAATTTTGAAATCAGAAATCTGATACGTTTTCGCAAGCTATCACCAAAAAAACTGACATTTCACTAAAATCTCAGTCTGACAAAATCGACTTACATCTAGCAGTATGGCACAGATAATCGAGGAAATAGCTCGATCATCTGCAGTGATTATATAGCTATACGGATAAGCTACTCATACTAATTCCTAAAGCCTGTTTTACACGATCCAAGTTTTCATCCAAGTCCTTGGATTCAAGCGTCGATTACAAGTTCTTGGATCGTCTAAATGAAAAATGACTTGGATGAAAGGTGAGTCCCAGGGTTGGATAGAAGCGTTTTGCTCCAAGTTTTCCATTTAGACCATCCAAGAACTTGTAAACAACTCTTGAATCCAAGGACTTGGATGAAAACTTGGACCGTGTAAAACCGGCCTTATGCAGACTCTCTAGAGAGCTAAGAAACTTGAGGGTGAACCGTTAGATATTTCAGTTTTGCTTGATGATTGAAGTTCAAATATCATTGTGAATCGAATTACATGTGACCCTCGACGGATAGTATTACTATCTTTTCGAATTTGTATATGTACGAGATATTTTCTACATATACTTCAATGTGAACAAAAGAAATGCTAAGCGAAAAAATTACGTGCACTACTACACTTGCCTTTCTGTTTTTATGCGCGAAAAAGTTCTCAAGCTTATAATTTTAATTATACCTTAAATGTGCAATGCAATATAGACCTATAATAACGTAATGTAATTTGTACCGGTGCATTTCTGGTTTTTAGTGCTGTATAGTTGGTTGAACCTATGACTATCAATAACGTAACGGGATAAGCAACATGGCGTAAGTCATATCCTTTTAACATTAGGCCGTTTTCACCATGATGGAATCAGCGCGCTTTCGTGTACATTTCTGAGATTCGCGATTTCAAATCAAATCGCACGTATTAGGCTCGTATTACAATATATAGTACATAGTTGTGTACATGCATTGTTTCTGATCTTTCTCGTAGTTGATGCGTAATTATCCAGTTATCAAATGGTAAATATAGCAGTAGGGTTCTTGACTAGGGGACTAAATGCTTTTACAGATGTATTTTAAATTTAGATTGGCAATTCAAATTTAATTTATTCCAATATTGCTTAATGCAGTTGGAAAGAGCTGGATTCACAGATTGCATTACATCTATTACTTCTATAGATCAACTAACAACAATACCAGCAAATCATCATAACATTTGTGAGGCGGCATCCCTTTGATATACGCATGGTGCGAAAGGAAAGCGCCATGTTGCTTATCCCGTTACGTTATGGATAGTCATAGGTTGAACAGCTCTGGAACGTTGACGACCATTCATTGGTAGGATAGCTTTAATCCAAGCTTACGATGTAGTGACACCAACTGACTATCATTATATAATAAGGTGTACTGGTACCCACTTCCATATATATACATTATGCTATTATAGGGATTATAGTACACACTATCAGTAGTCTTATTTGTGAGGGACAATACTCCCCTATACCAGACTCGAGGTGAAACCCACCCTCATCACACAAGAGATGCAACAAAGCTGCAGCAAAGGCACCATAGGCTAGGAATTATGGACAACGATTTGTTAGATTGTGGCGTAAAAATGATGACTAGGCTTCCAGAGAGACTGAGGAACATTGATAACAGAAGTAGTTTTAAAAAAGACGGGAAGTTTTTCCTCCTCCAAGAAGTTTTTTACAATATCGATGAATTCTATGAATGAGTGTGGTAAACTTATGTGTCCAAACTTAGAATTATTCACAATTAGTAAATACTTTGAATACTATATGCTCATTATATTGTAAATTTCTTAAACTTCAAATATATGTTTTAGTATATATTTTCTGACCATGGTCAACACAATGTAAATTGTACAAACAACTGCTAATAAATATAAATACAAATATAATAATAACATGGACAATATATTTGTGGACTCTTGTGGACAAATCTAAGCCAGAGGTACAGAATGCCTGTCGCGATTTAGCGACTCCCTTGTGAACTAGATGTAGATTAGAGTGGTTATGGTGCCGGTAACATTGTTGAATCGTGTATATAATATATAGTTCTATATAAAAGCGATAGTTCGCTAACAGCAAGTGGGACTGGACGAAGATTTTGTCCCCGGAAAATAATTCACTTCGAAGACTCGAGTTTATATAAATTCTGATAAATTATGTTGGTATCATTACATCGTGATGCATGCACTCTTAAATAAATTCCTTTTCCGCACGATCTCACCACTGCCTATTACATGTTTCAACCTTTTATACGAACATCCACCATGTAATTACGTATTAGACGCGGTACCGCGCACTGCACAATTCAGGTGCAGAAGTGAAAAAAAAAATATTTGTACTTTTCAAAGTTTCTATAATATAATAATACGTCGTAGGTGTGCTACCGGTAATTAGGAATTATAAGGCGATTTTAATGATTATGTTTATAATTCTATAATAGTAGGTGCAGGATTTATTATTAATGACTGGTTCAAAAGCTCATGTTATTTGATATACGAAATATATTAAGGATTACTCACACTATAAATTTTTCTACTTATTCTATAATACTGATACTAGTGGTCGAGTGGCTAGCACTCTGAACCGTCATTCAGTAGACCGGGGTTCGAATCCCGCCATGGTCGACCATCCTGACATAGATTTTTTCGTGGTTTCCCTCTGTCGTTTAGGTTGGTACTAGGATGGTTTTTTAATCATCCACAACCGACTCCTTCCCACTATCCAAAAACATATGATAAAATAACCTTCCATCTCATCATCCCACCAGCTCATATAACATTCACCGACGCCAATAGATCTTGGTCATCAGTGCAGTGCGTCCTTAAACCCAATATAAATAATAATAAATGTGTTTATAATATGGTATAGACAACCTGTATACAAGTATACACATCGTGTATACCGTTCAAAAGTAATCTAAAAAAAAAAAAAAATCGCAAAATCGACTCCCATGCAGTTTTAATGTGTACCACCTTGACAGTGTACCACCATAACGAACATGAATATTCCACATGGCCATGGACTATTACATATATTTGCTGGTGATCTCACCAAAAAGTCACCTGCTTTTCACGGAATAATTCAATAATCAATGACTATACGCGGTATTACGTCACAAGATCAATTGTCTCAGACACTTGCATCCACGTGAGAACAAGAAGGGGAGCCGCCCTCCGTATAGCTCAGTCTATTGCTTTAGAAAATGATGTCACTGAATTGGGCGTGGGTTCGAGTCTCGCGTAAGACATGCGTTATTCAAACGTCAAATCGATATATCAGTTTTTTCATTTTATATTGGGTTTTATTGACGCACTGGACTTGATGACTATGAACTATTGGCGTCGGTGAATGATATATGAGATGAAGGGATGATGAGATGAAAGATATTTTTATCAAGTGTTATTGGCTCGACTCCGATACACCGAAAATAACGTACAGCGAAAATAACGTACACTGAAAAAACGTGCACCGAAAAAAACGTACACCGAAAATAAAAATACATAGGCCCTCTAATCTCTATGTAATAGACCAAGAGTCAAAATAAATACATTAAATAAATGAAATGATCAAGGATTTTTCAGGACGAGATACACGACTACATCTTTCAAAAACATTGAATGTTCAAAGCTGCAGCGAGTTTCCAGTAATTGTACCAAAGTGTTTATATTATTTAGTTGGTAGAATACAATCATCTTTCGTGGATACAAGTATACGCGATGCAGATGTCAAATGTTATCGGCGAGCGAAATTGTGGGCGTGGTCATAAACTCAGTCACGCCGCATCGACACCCTCAATCGTTATCAGTACTACATTGAAGAGACCTTCGATCGTCTCCGTCAAAGGCTAGTGGCATGTGCACCTTGGCGTTTCCATGGCGATGACATAATTAAATAATTTTATGATTAACATTCGGAACGAGCGATCGTTTTCTATTCTATGTAAATTATACTTGCTTGCAACATAGAAATGACTCTTTTTACGGCCAAAACTCGGCGAAAGAAGGCTCGAATCACCCGAGTGTTAGTGGTGTGGCAAAGGGGGACGGTCGCTCGGAACCTTCTTCTTTCGCGGAAACAACTCTATATAGTATTATCCTATTATCCTATTTATTATCATTTTATTGATCTCCTGTTCCTCATTTTCTTGTTCACTGTTTATATGCCTTGTTGATCTATTTATAGTTTTAGTTGAAGAATTAACTATATTCTGGATTTTAAGGCTATTTTCTTATCTAGTTGAATGTTATCACTCAATTTTAATATATTTTTAAGAGTTTCATTTTCATGTGTGTGCATGATTTATGCAATCTTGATACAGTCTTCTGAAGTTGTATATTAAATGTATACCACAGCCTTCTTTATTCAGATCATTCTTCTCTGATACTGCCCTTTCACTCGGGGTATGCTTCCCATGTTAACCGATGTCCAATTATTTTAGTTCACAAAATCGCCGATGGTGCCGTTGTTTCCAGACCATGACGTCACTTTCCAAAGATGTTCAAGTAAATCAGTTTGTTTGAAGTGTCATATCTGTGAAGATACGAATAACTTTGGGAATTTCCGTAAGATAATTTAAATTACGCACGCATTCTATTAGGCCGTGACTTCGCGAGGTCACCGACTTGTAATTTTGTTTATGATAGTAAATGATATGAAATATTTTATTCAATAATATAATGGATCCGGAATATCACCGGGACAAGTTCTTGAATGATGTGCATTGCTTGGGTCAACATAAATATCGTTCACGTCTAAATCTGGGTAAGCCTATAGGCCCTCGCCAAAATGTAGATATGACATAATCTCAATAACGTCGCAAGAAATTGACAGAATATTGTGACAAGGATGACAGTTGAAAAGAATGACAATTGTTCGAAGTTGGAACTTTAGATACCAGGGTGCAGTACATACCAGACCATGACGTCATTTTTGCCTGCGCGAGCAAATATGCGCGAACCCGTCAAAATAGCCCGAGTGAAAGGGCAGTATAAGAAATGAATGATTCTAATAAAGAAGGCTGTGATGTATACATAGAATAAAGACAATAAATACCATGGTCATTATAATGATAA
The DNA here is from genome assembly GCA_964007535.1 of Brachyptera risi. Classification (NCBI taxonomy): domain Eukaryota; kingdom Metazoa; phylum Arthropoda; class Insecta; order Plecoptera; family Taeniopterygidae; genus Brachyptera; species Brachyptera risi. The sequence continues at coordinate 29,170,536 of OZ023337.1, forward strand.
TAATAATTATAATTATTATCATTATTATTGATGTATAATGATATATTAATTTTTCAATTTCATGTCCACACACACATATATATATATATATATATATATATATATATATATATATATATATATATATATATTTATATATATATATATATATACATATATTCGGTTTTGTATTCCTTAACTATTGAAAAGTTTTCATTTATTTTTTCCTTGTCCAAGCTATTAATTTCATTTATCACCCCACAGATAAGTCTTTTTGGCTTTGTGGAAGAGCGTATTGATTAATCTTGTATGTATGTATTATTTAAATCTAATGAAAAAAAATTAAAAAAATAATTGTTGTTGTTTTTGACGTCAACGATTAGTTGAGACTAGTTTTGTGAACTGATAAACTCAAAAAGCTTTCAATGCTATTAGAAATCAGTTCGATAATCACAACTGATTTGCATATAAAACAGTTTGGCTGAGGGCAATGACGTAACAATTGCAAAATCATTATGGAAACAATCATTTATTGCACAATTTCTCACAGGTGTAAACATTGAAAACGTAGCAGATATAAAAAATTGAATGTCTTGTTTTTATCCAACTAGAAATTCTTCTTCACTACCTTACTGTCTGTCCTTCGTTTCGTGTGTAAACATTTGAATAATGAATTAGTAGGTCAACTGGAACGCACTAAGGCTACTTTACATCTCACAATCCAAGAGTAAAACCTGCAGGGAAAGTCAAAACAGGACAAAAAGCGCCAATACAGACAGGCATTTAGCTCCCAACACATGGTGGGTAAACGATAGGACCAATCAGTCTAATTATTTTAGCAATGAAACAACAATCAGTATATCTGTGCCTCTACATTCATTAAAAATCATAATTCCATATTATATCACTCTGGAAAAAGCGTGAAATCAATGAAAAACATGTTGATTTTTGACAATTATTTTGAAAGGGTTGAAAACATACCACGAACTAAAGCTCTTCGTAAGAGCACGTATTGAATACTGGTGATTATTCAACCATAAACTGTAAGTCAATACGATGATTGGTTTTCCGTTGCCAACTTGTATCCCGAACGTCTGCAATCAAGCCGGTTATAGGCAACATGTAAAGAGGCCTCTTAAAAAACCATGGGAGTCGATTTAGTGAAATATCACTTTGTTGGTGATAACTTTTGAACGGTATGAGATATCAAAATTATAAATCATACTCCGGTAATCGAAAGATCTCCACTTGACCGAGACTGTCAGAACTTGGTCTGGACCATCACTCCAGACCTCACCACCATGGGTGACCCTGCTGGGAGCAAATAAATTACTCCCGACGACAGTTTTGGAGATCACGGGGCCACGCTAGCCCTCACACCACGACAAAGGTGGCCGGATCCTTCGAGGGGGCTACAGATCTACGAGGAAGATCCTTTACGACAGTCACAACGTATACAAGAATGACACCCCTGTTCTTTATATCATCTCATTCGACGGTATACCCAAGAACCAACTTTATATTCTATAAAAAGATAATATACAATAATAGTATAAATGGAAATGGAACTGGTTGACTGTAATAAAGATGAACTTCTAGTTGGCTAAAAATAACTATTGATATTTTTATCTTTCACCTCCTCATCTTTGTATACTACCAGGCCACCTCCCCTACGGAACACTGCAGGGCCCAATAACGTCCAATGCCTAAAGAATTTATATTGGTTAATATTTACTGAAAGAGTTGAATACGATGACAACACAAGGTTCATCAGGTGTTTTTTTTGGATAGTGGGAAGAAGTCAGTCGTGGCCTGTTGTTAAGGAACCATCTCACACCTGAAGGACAGAAGGAAACAACGAAAAACTCCTGTCAGGATGACGACCATGGCCGGTCTCATGAATGACGGTTCAGTGTGCTAACCACTCGATCATTCGTCTCGGCAACGTCCAAGATAATACTGGGTTTAACGACGCACTGTAGTGATGACTATACGATCTGTTGGCGTCGGTGGATGATGAATAAGATGATGGGATGATGAGATGAATGGTTATGTTATTAAATGTTTTGGATGGTGGGAAGGAGTCAGTCGTGGCCCGTTGTTGAGAAACCATCTCAGTATTGACCTGAACGGCAGAAAGAAACCACGAAAAACCCCCGTCAGGATGGTCGACCATGGCGGGAATCGAACCCCGGTCTCCCGAATGACGGTTCAGTGTGCTGGCCACTCGTCGCAGTGACGTTCAAGATAAGACTCCAAAACAAGCACTATACGACAGTTAAATAATTACTATTTTCACGTTGGTACCACCATTCATCTTCAACCATTCCTACTGTGGTTTTATGGTCGGCATTTAGCATACATCTTGCTGATGGTCAAAGACGCGGCAACTCGACACCACGGCGACCTCGATAACATAATAACTACTTGCAAGCGACGATAATCTAAATCACGGCCCAACAGACCCGGCGTTCTTGAAACTAGCCTTTTTACGCGCAAACCACACCTTCGAGTCAGTGCACGGAAAAAAAGGCGGGAAACTTCTGATTCCTCAAGTCATTGGACCATGAAGTCTATGGGGCTAATATATATGTGTGTATATATATATATATATATATATATATATATATATATATATATATATATATATATATATATATATATATATATATATATATAAATATAAATAAATAAATATATTTCATATATATTAAATATATTATTCCCATATTACGCCTACGTAGGTGTTAATATAATTATGAATGTGTCACATTCAGTTTGGTTATTTTCCGTAGCGCTTCTGTAAACATTTGTGTTTTTTTGTAATGATAAATGTTGAATAAACACAGAAATAATGCGTACCACACGCGTAATATCATGCTATTGTTGCGACACGCATGGCCACAGAGGAAGGAATACCTGAGGACTCACTAATTCAATGTTGTGCGCGCTAACATGATGGCCAAACTATAAGGCTGCCACCGTACCTGGCATACTAATGGCAAATCGATAATACAGTGGTAAGCGGACAGGGAGAATTGTGTAAGGCAGAGATTTTAAAATAGAACATGTTCAATCATAAGTAATATTGAAAGAAAGTCAAGCCTAATCTGCAGTCAAACGTTAGATAAGAAAAAAGAAAAACCAAAGAAATCCCAAGAAAAAAAAGGATCTATACGACCTAAGAACGTAGACCTGATCAAGAAAGGAGGATTACATAAATTCCATTTACAAGAATGCACTTAGTCAGTAGAATCGATAAAATGTTTTTATTTCATTTTGTAATGACGTAAGTTCATCACTTATGTTATTATTATGCACGTATTTACACAGACTTATATAATATTAAATCCAAGCTTATGTCCAATAAAATTATCATAATCATTATAAACTGAACGAGGGGTATTACGTAAATAACGTATAACGAATTAGTAAATTGGTCGAGTGGTTATAACACTGAATTGTCATTCAGGAGACCGGGGTTCGATTCCCGCCATGGTCGACCATCCTGACAGGGATTTTTCGTGGTTTCTCTCTGTCGTGCAGGTCAATACTGGGATGGTTCCATAACAACAGGCCACGACCGACTCCTTCCCACTATCCAAAAACACCTAATAAAATAACCTCTCATCTCATCATCCCATCATCTAATATTTCATTCACCGACGCCAATAGATCTCAGTCATCAGTACAGTGCGTCGTTAAACCCAATATAATTAAATTAGTAAATTTAGTGTACATCCTTATTTCAGATTTCAAGGGATTTCAGGGAGATTTCACAGGATTTCAGGAGTAGTGAACCCCACGAACCTGACCTAACGATTTAGGTATTTTCAATCCCATTCCAAACCTATTAAAAAATTTCTAAAACGTACTTCAAATGTCACATTGTTGAATCTGGTCAATTTGTTTGATGGAGTTTGAAACCAGATAATAAATGCATACTTTTTTTTTTAAGGCTCTTAATTGGATAACATAAGAAATTGACCCTAAACATAAATCCACAAAACCCTAAAAGGGTTTATCTGTTGGATAAGTACACATATAATAATGATTAGATAGTGAACAGACATGTATATTAAATTACTTGCTTCTATAAAATTAATCTGAATAATGAACCTTATTACAATTTTACAACGAAAACACAAAAATTAGACTTATTGTCTATTACATTACGCCGGAAGAGTATAAACTATAAATGGTATGCAGGTCCGTAGAAGCTGAATGAAAGCCGACTTTACGTCAAGAGTTTCAGTCAAGGTTATTTATTACATGTGAATTGATCTTGATCTGTCTTGTTTCCTATTAGGTACTGGCTGATGGCTAGTCTAGCCATATCCATGTCCGACTTATACAATGTCAGATGTTTTTTTTTTCATTTGAATAGTTTCGTACAATGTTATAATAGTGTTTTACGCTCATAAAATAACCACAAGGCCTGAAACAGGCAATTGTCTGTGGGTGTACACAAATTATGAAGTATATGTACAGTACATGTGAGATATACAAATTATATAAAGTGAAATATTAGAAGATGTATCATGAATCAACATATCCTCAACATCTATTGAAACTTCAAAACTTATGTTCTGTCAAAAAAGAAATCAAGTACTGGCTTTTAGACTCCTTGAGTGGTACTCTGTAATTAATTGCAAATTGATTTTTTTGTCACTTAATGTGGATTATTCGTATCCACCATTATCCTATTTTTTTCCCCATTATTCTATCTTTCTAATTTAATTAAGCGCAATGTTATTTTTCATATACAAATGTAGTGTTTTCTTTCTTCGTTTTATTATTCTCTGTATAATCCACAGATAAGCCTTGTGCTAGGCTTTGTGGACAAGTGAACCTTATGTTTTATGTAAATGAATGATGATAATAATAAACAACCTATATATAAATGGTAAAAAGAACAGTTCAATAATATTATAATAATCAGGATTCGTGTGAAAAATATCATGCTCAGGTTGTAAGTGATGTTAAGTGATGTTCAACACATACGTGAATACATACAAAAAAAAAACGATATAAAGTACAGACAAGCTCTATTGTCTGTTATTGTCCTAACAATAACATTATGTATTTATATTGTATTCAACGACGCACTGTACTGATGACTAGGATCTATTGGCGTCGGTGAATGATATACGAGATGATGAGATGAAAATTATTTGTATTATTACTAGATGTTTTCGGACAGTGGGAAGGAGTCGGTCGTGGCCTGTTGTTAGGGAACTATTCCAGTATTGACCGGAACGACAGAGGGAAACCACGCAAAACCCCCGTCAGGATGGTCGACCATGGCGGGAATCGTACCACTTTTAGTTTTTAAAATTATATATAAAGGCTTTTATGGTCACGGGTTATGGGTGCTTTTTTTGTTATCGTGTTTTTGTGTTTTTGTGCACTTTCATGTTGTGGTCCAGTTCTGACAAGATGGCTGACATTGTGTGCTTGTTTTGAAATTCAACTTGAATAAATGGTAATTTCAATTCTTATCGTGCTCAGGCTTGATAGGCTTCTGTCAAGTGACGTCACCCATTGTTGTTAGAGACAGACAACAATGTCCACCAGTTGGAACTGACCAATCCGAATGCATGGTAGTCCACCAGTTCACTGTATTGCTATGGTAACTATTGTTTGAATTTGTTACTTGACAGAAGCATGTAGATATAATCAAGATCCATCGAAAACACATACTTCCCCCCCTCCCCCCCCAAAAAATAAGATAGTTGCGGTAAAGATCACAGTAAATTAAGCTTGATTTTCAACTGACGACTCGAAATAGGTGTAGCTTTACCAGTCCGCCAGTTGCATCATATCATTTGCACCGGTATAGTCATTTCAATATACCCCGATTGGATATTTGAATTTTACTACAGTTCTAATTGGACGGTATGACAGTGTTGATTGGACGGTATGACAGTGTTGATTGGACGGTAGGATTTCTGACGTCATGGAGGCGGAGACTTCCGAGTCGTCAATTGCTAATTACAATATAAAATTAAAGAAAATTTCACGACTGATGCTTTTATACATCGCTAACAACTTACCATGCCCTTCTAGAAGTATATTCTCATAGCAATTATTTCATTCACTCATAAGATGCAGGATATAGTAATAGTTTTTTTAACGACAACATTAGACATTTTTACTTTAAATTACAAACAATCTAGTTCTACGTCACGTCAAGTAAAACACTGGTACTGACACAAGAGCTCGTCTCACCGCATCCGATGTCAAACTACACGCGTTTTACGACGATATAATACTGTCATTATATTATACTCCACAGCACCGTATGTGTGTATTCCCATATATAAACATGTCGGAGTTATTTCTGCCCCACCCCTCCAACAAGGTTATTTATAAATGTCAACAAAAAAAATATTTAGGGATGTTATATATTTTTCAACGGTTTTTACTTTGTAGTATATAGTATACTGAGTAAACTTCCTCGTATACTTGATGGATGAGATACTGTGGATGAGACGCGAAACACCCGTGCGCTAGTGGTGTGGGATAGGGGAGACGGTCGATCGGAACCTTCATCTTTCATGTATGTGTGCGTGTGTGTGTGTGTGTGCGTGTGTGTGTGTGCGTGTGTGTGTGCATATATATATATATATATATATATATATATATATATATATATATATATATATATAGTTACGAGCGAAATATCAGTTTTTTAGTGATAACTTTTGAACAGTATAAGATATCATAATTCTAATACGTGAGAAACACAGATAATTATAATAGCTTCGAGGTTATGTAAGTTATTACTATATTCACGTCATATCGCATAACTGTTTTTCTAGCTGTATACGCTCGACAGTTACGCGACATGACTTAAATAATTGAAACTTATATCATCTTGAAGCTATTATAATTATCTGTTTCACACGTATTAGAATTTCGATACGTTATTTCGTTCAAAAGTTATCACCAAAAAACTGATCGACTTCCTAAATCGACTCCGGTGGACTCTCAAGATTGGTTTATTCAAATTAGATTATGCTGCGCGCCACAACAACAGCAACAACAACAACGTCCGCATGTGGTGACGTAGATCGATGGTCCGGTGAATAGCAGCTGCCATTCTGTTGTTAGTTTTAGTTTAGTCGTGACTTGTGGTCGAGAATGTGGTGCAAATATTTGTCCAATGATTCCAGTGTTGTAAACCTTTGAACGTGAGTCATGTGTATATAGCGACTCCCCTCGTCATTTGGGCTATTTATAGGAGGGACGTGATATCTAGGATAGTTCAAAATCCAAAAACCTACAGTACGGGGGGGGCGTCGACACTCGACCAGGTGATAGCTGTGGCCGCGGGCTCGAACCACCCGCGCGCTGGCGGTGTGAGTAGGGAGGACGGTCGTTCGGAACCTTCTTTCGTGGATACAAGTATTTAGGCATCATCGAGGGGTAAACAGTTTGGGGCCGAATTCACAAAAGGTCATAACTCTGATCCGGCTCAAAGTTTCGACAATTTCTAGAGATAATACCATATATTTGATCAATTATTTTTGATTTTTAAATTTTAATAAATAATAGATTAATGATAATAATGGATTTAATCAAAAATTAAGATTAAAAAATCGAAAATAATAGATCAAATATGGTATTATCTCTAGAAATTGTCGTAACTTTGAGCCGGATCAAAGTTATGACCTTTTGTGAATCTAGGCTCTGGTTCCAGATTTCAAGGGATTTCAGGGAGATTCGCGGGATTTCAAGTAGATTTCAAGGGATTTCAGGGAGATTCACGGGATTTCAAGTAGATTTCAAGGGATTTCAGGGAGATTCACGGGATTTCAAGTAGATTTCAAGGGATTTCAGGGCGATTCGCGGGATTTCAAGTAGATTTCAAGGGATTTCATGACAAGTGTACACCAGATTTCAGACGTGACCTCTCGGGCATCATGCACGCAATATAGATTCAGTTTAAATCTGAATGAAATGAATATCATTGTCAATAGATTCAATAATATAGCAAGCACACAAAGACAAAGAGTTGGGACAATTCAAGACAATCACATTCACATCCATAAAACTGGATTTTAACGGATAATGGGGATATTTATCTTCCAAATTCTAGATAAAAGTAGATATCAATCATATCAATATCAGAAATTATTATTGATTTATTTGCACTTCAAGACTCAGCCCCTTTTCTGAGTCATGACGTAGACATAGCTCGATTCTGTTTAAATGTAGAATTGGTAAAGCCTACACGTCATGAACCATGGTCTTGTGGAATACAAAAAAAAATATTACAATTTCTGAAATTGACATGATGATTTCTAGTTTTCTTTAAAATTGAGGAAATAAATATCGTTATTATTCATTGAAATCTACTCTCAGGGTTGATGATGTCTTTTAAAAAAAGGGCTTAAAATGGTATTGAAATCAATCAATTCAAACCTGTTGATTCGATTCAAACACGTGCTTTTGAGAGGCTTCATCTTCATTGATAAAGTCACGGTCCATAAGAGTAAACAGCGAGACTATCCTGTCTTATGACGTATCATGACTTGGTATACGATTTCATGCAAAACCGACACATGTCCATGAGGTAATAACTAATAAAGTATATGTATTTAATTTCTATTTTTTTTATTAAATTTGGGTTTAATGACGCACTGTACTGATGACTACGATCTATTGGCGTCCGTTGATGATATATAAGATGATGGGATGATGAGGTGAAAAGTCATTTTAATAGGTGTTTTTGGATAGTGGGAAGGAGTCGGTCGTGGCCTGTTGTCAAGGAACAATCCCAGTATTGACCTGAACGACAGAGGAAAACCACGAAAAAAACACTGTCAGGATGGTCGACCATGGCGGGAATCGCACCCCGGTCTCCTGGAAGACGGTTCACTGTGCTAACCACTCGACCGCTCGTCTCAGTCAGAACGATTTGATCTCGAACGCCTGTCGAGATCGTAAATATACGCGTAATGGATTCCAAACGGAAGTAGAGAAACAGCACTATAATGAAAAATGACAAATCGATATGAAAACGCATTGAATACGCAACGCAGTTGGCGAGCCAGACACCGTTTAACGCAGCTGTTTTGATACCAGGTGTGAAAAACATGATAATCACTCACCATTTGACTTGTTCTAACGACAAACATCTGTTAGCAAAAACCACAGGAAACAAATAATACTATACCATTGATTAATACATTATGAATCATGTATGCTGTCGGGACATTGGCTAGACTATCTAAACCTCAAAGATTAGATCACAATCGAATTATATTTTTAGATTATTTTTAGATTCAGATTTTAGGTTAATAGGTAGGCCTATATATGATGATTAAGGTGACCCCTGTCTCCTTAGAGCAAAATGTTCCCGCCAGGGTGATTTCACAGATATAAATGATCATAAAACATCAACAGTGCAGGATACATTATTACCAAATACATCATCTGATACAGACAATATTTGTTGAAAATGCTAATGACACAAATGAATGAATGAATATTAGGGTTTTAAGGCGCATCGACAGCGAGGTCATTTAGCGCAAATTTTTAAAAACAAATGTGAAAAGATCACTTGTATGTGTAACAGTAACACTCGATATTTTTGCCATCGATGTCTACATCACAGCGTACCGTTACATAAAAATAACGTTGAACCTCATCTGCATGCTCTTTTTGGAACGACATTATTTTGTAATCTTGATATTTCGCACGGTGTGGAACAGTTTTACTACAAAATGGTCATGAGGAAATCGTCACTATGATCGTTTATATGTTACGTTGGCACTGTACATATTATGCTGTGAGTAAGTACCGGTACCCCTTAATACATTATGAATGAGGAACTTAATACATTACGAATGACGTATGTTGTCATTGGCTATATATACTAGCTAAACTCCAAAGATTAGATTACAATATGTGTACAACAATCGAATTCCATTTATAGCTTATAGAATATGATGATTAATCAATAATAATATAAATAACCTATCGAAATAAGTAGTTCCCTGGTAGTAAACAATGGAAGTACCGGTAATGCATTAATAATTGAATATAGCCTTAGTTGATTGGAGTAACGCTAATGATTTGGCCAAAGATAACCAGTTTGATCGCGAACTTACAATTCAATAAGTGATTATTTGAATTAAGAATATACTAACATTTTATTCTTTCAATCTTTAATATCAATAATTACTATTGTATGTTATTACTTCTTTCTAAACACCCACAATTTAATATTACTATCCTAAATGGTAAATATGTATTGTAACAAAATGTAAGAAAATACATTTCTATCTATTCATCATTGGATGAAATAATTGGATGGGCGAAGCGAAGACTCAATTAAACTGTAAAACGAACTCGAAAAAAAAACGATATTTGTCCATTTTTTTCTGTTTTTATTTTTCCGTTTGAGCTCCACATGTCAAACGAGAGAGAAAAAATGTGATGGAACTTGGCATACCCACATGTCATAACCAAACTCGATAGTTTATATTAGATTAGTTTAGAACTCGTTTAGTTTTGAGGCGCAATCGGTTGAACCAATTATGAGAGACAAAATTTCGAAATTTTGAAAAACCCCATAAGAAACAAAGGAGGGAAAATAATCAAAATATGTTCAACAAACTATACAAATTTTGAAGAAAAATATTTCCATCCATTCTATATATGATAGACCCATTGAGAGGTAAAAACGAAAATGCATCAAATAAATTTGAAATTGATAATTCTATCTTTTGAATGCAATTTGACTTTGCTTATATTCTGCTTTCTACTTAAAAGTACTTCCTGGTAACAACCACAGCACTTCACTGCCTTCTAGACATTAATTCATGGTTCAACAAACAGCAATGGCAATAAAAACAATCCCAGCTATACCAGTTACATAACCCAGGGAGATGCTATACTTTTATCCACGAGAGAAGGTCGTTTACCAACGTAACAAATATAACCGTTAGATTGCAACGCATTTACAAGGCCAGATTTACGATTGGAAACACAACAACATCTTTCAAAAGCGTTGAATATTTTAAAATAGAGCTAATTAGTTTCAATACAATTTAGGCTAAATGCAAGAAATATACTTTCATTATTTCATATGTAAATCAGCATATAGAAATCCATGGATTCGTTTCTTTTTCAATTTTCAATGAAAATTAATTGCTAAAAAAATTATTAAATACCGGTACTCTTATTTCAACCGACTCGGTTCTGCATAAAATCGCGTATATGACATTGTCAATCGTTATCAATCAAGACAGAGTCTATCTAAAGCAAGTGTTTTAATTTAATCAACAGGTTTACGTGTTTTGAATGTCATTCCAAGTCACTATCAATTTTGTTTGTTCATTGTTTATTGATCATCACAATACAATGAGGTTTTTTTTTATCACTCTTTACAGTATTGTCTCACTTATTTACTGCCATATTATATCATTCGTTGAAAATGACATTCATTTTCTGTAAATTTAAACTGAATCTAAAAGAGTTCATGTTGCCTAATAGGTCCCGAAGTTTTCATGATTTATCATTCATCAACCGACCTTATACATGGAAACAAGTATACAAAATGGTGAACAACAGGAGACAGTGTTCTCTGGATATATGTAATTTGGCAGAAACACCGAGATCTCTCTGGAGATTCTCTGGCACTAGATTGACAAAGAGTTCATGGAAATTGGCTCGAGACACGTGAGTTATTCGATTGAACTTGATATAAACTGTTGGACGAGGAAAGTTGTTTCACTTGGCAAGATCAGCTAATAGTACCAGAGCTATGAATATATTAGGCTGCATCTTCATAAGGCCTAAAGTGCAACGGTATACCATTTGTGAAGGTAAACTAGTGATTTGTAAATGCTGTTCTGATTGTTTATACAGTTGTCAATTGAAATTAATTAGTTTGTCAATTAGCCAATTAAAAGTTACATAATCATTTCCAATGTTTGTTTTATTCTGATCGATCCATCGCTCCATCCACCGAAATAGCAGCCTTATATAAGCCTTATAGCATACTCTACGTGTGCTTCTTACAGACCGGTAGTAACTTTTAAGTTGTCAACTTCATACCTGTAGTATATTGATTGTAAGAATAAAATGAATTTTAAATAAATAAATAGAAATGAATAAATAGTCCTACATTTAATATAAATAAAAATATAGTACCAATACTGCAGCTGATTGTTGCTAATAGGTAATATATGCACGATTTTTAAAAATTATTTTACAATTGTCATTATCAAGACATATGCAGATAGAGCCTCTCAAAAGCACATTATGCTGTGGCCTAGAATTGGATGATTGGTAATTTCCTATTGTTTTTATCATAACATATTAAAAAAAAATGTGAAGAAAGAATGAATGAGTGCATTCTTGTTCATATGAATTCATGTGAATGAGAACGTGTCGGAGTCAGCTTCAAGCACATATTTAGCTCCGATTATCTGTGCTTCAAGTGTAAAAGTATTGCTCCAATGGGAACATATGTCAACAACTGTAGATTGTAGTGTTTGTTATGTTTCCTATATTTTGGGTACCATAGCAAAATTAGCCCTAGGCCTATACTTAATAGATTTGATGCTACACATTCGGTGGAATATTGATACGGTACTCTCGATTGCCAACGTAGGAAGTTCTGCGTATGCAGATTCAGTGATTATAGACCTGTGTAATTGAATCCACAGATTAAAATGATTTACTTAAATTTTAAGTGCAACTTATTTGCTAATTGTTGGCTTTGATACATTTACATTTGAATTTTTTAAACATTTTGACTCATATTATTGAATCTGTTGAAAATATCATTCGTTTTGACACATTTGTGTAGATTGAACTAAAATGAAAATGAATTCACGTTGCATAAATATTGCAAAATGTAATCATCCAAGGGAAATTGTAAGCATTTCAAATCTAGAATTTTACCAAAACTGATTTTGAATGGTAGGCCTACACTAGCAGCTGGTAGGCCTAACGTCAAGTGGTCGATCAAGCGGACAAGCCACATTAAATGCAGCCTGAAGAGAATTTAATGCATTTTTATGCACTGAAACTAGTTGAAAATGCACAATTTTTTACGCACTCAACTGAGTCTATGAAAAAAATTATTCGGTTAATGACGCATAGGATAAAATTTAAATTTTGATAATAAAAATCATATATATAGGCCTACCAGTAACCAACACCTGTTGATAAAAATTGATGATCAATACATCATATATAGGCCTAGATCTGATATATATAGGCTATACATAATGTCTTGAAAATGGTAATTCATTACCAGTACACTTTTCATGGTTTTTAGGTAATAGGCCCTAATCATCCATTCCTTTCTCTGTAAATGGTTAAAATCCAATAAGCAGGTCAAATTCTCGCATCGAAACCTACACTGAAGATATTGCATGCATTCTTCTCCTTCATGACGAATAATTGAAATAAAAAGGTCAAATACATTCAGCGTATGGGATAGAAATGGGCAAATTGGGGTACCAGTAGCCAACTGTGCACCCTATATCTAAATAGTTTGAGGGGAAGTGGTTCAAAGTTGAGACATAGGTTTAGGGCAGGGGTTGTTCTATTTCTATGGTAAGAAATGAAATAATTTAATCCATATGCCCTGAATATCTTTTTGTGTCTTGCTACCCGTACGACAAAACGTTTACCACTTCAAACTTGATAATTTAACAATAAGTGGAAGGACCTTTCACCAGTAGACCCTAATAAAAAACAGTCCAACTTGGGCTGCTTACCCTTAATGTAGTGTAATGCTGGGCTTCCATATCTGTGTTATTCGGATTGCAAATTTTTTTTTAAGCCACCATGATAAAACAACCAATCAGTAATGAAAGTTCCGCAATTTTTTATTGTTGAGCTAGACTAAATTCCACCGCCTTGCGAAAGCGAAACGCAAATCACGTTCATGGAAGACCAGCATTAGGAGTGGTGGTGGGTGGGGGGGGAGAAAACTACATGCTTAGATTCATTCTAGAGCTACTTACTTCCACCAGTCACCAGCATTCTTGTATGTTTTCAGAGTCTTGTACTTTTCATCATCATCGTCACTTGAATAATCACTCGTTTTAGTACTTTGTATTAACTTCGATTTTCCCAACGATGCCTTCTTCTTGTTTGTAAGAGTGGTGCTACTTGAAGTGCTAGTTTTATTGATATACGAGACTGGTTCTTTGGACTTTGTAGACTCGCCATTTGTGACCATGAGATCGGTGAGAAGTACCTTCGGTTTACCGGAACGGAGAACTGTTTTAGTACTCGTACTGTTTCTTTGGGAGTTTACGTTATTATCGTTCACTGATGTAGTTTTCGAGTTGTGCACCACTGTGGTTTCAGAGTAAGATTCTGATATGGCCGTTAAACTGTTGCTTGTAGAATTATCACTGTGAAAATAAACAGAAATATCCATGTTAGGCTACATGCACACAGCACCCTCGATGTGAATTTCCACATTCTACTTAAAAAGCATAGGCCTACTGGTACGGTCAAGAGATACGAAGAATTTCCAATTATTTTTCGAAGATTGGGTAATCTTATCGTTCAACGTACCATCGCTAATTTTTGTCCGATATTCTTGTTTGAGGTGTTTTCTGATAGATCTTGTTTGTATGTATGATGTAGTGTTTAGACTTTTAGTGTTTTGTTTGTTTTAATATGGTTTTTACTCACTTGAAGTTGATGCTTTGTGATCTGACTAAGACGACAAAGGTGGACAGTAGGTTAGGTTAGGGTCAGGTTAGTGTATAAACCTCGCGTATACCGCCGGCAGGCGAAACGGAGCTTATATGCTTCAATAAAAATGAAGAAAAAATTGAAAAAAATGGCGTGGTACGTTAATCAGTAATTTTACCGAAGATTGAATTTCAGATTCTGATTATAGGCCTACAACCTCTGGCAACACTGACACGATATTTTGATTTTTTCATTGTTTCAACTTAAAAATGTAACAATATGCCTAAATTGAACAATTTAATTCAACAAATTACAAATACAAATACCGGTACAAAATATGACAGGAACTTGATCAGCCTACGGATGCTCCCCGTCAATCATGCTTCACTCATTACCACCCTATCTTTGTACACTTACGTTGGCGTCGAAGTAGCAGCAGTTAGACTCGGTGTTATTCTCTTAGATCGAGTAGTAGTCTTGGTCTCGGTCACTTTCTCTCCGATGTTAAATTCTGCCGGTGTTCTTGAACGCGATCTGCTCGACCGGGGTACGGAATCCATAGTGGTAAAATTAGTTACACTGGCAGATTCGAACTAACGAATATAAAACCTATCCTCTTCGTGATTAGTACAATTTCAATTAAAAAGTCTCTGAGAAATAACTTGCTACTTGGTTATAGCATTAGCATTTGGTTATAGGGCTTACCAGCCTATCATAGAGCCAGACACAATTTGGAACAATACCAAAACTTTGGTTTGGCCAAAGTAACTCCGCGCACTAATTCGCTAAATTTAGGCCTACCCACCTAGGGCCTAGTCTATAACATTGGCTTATTTAAAAACGTTGTTTTAACATGCTGTGAAGATGAGGCCTAATTAAGTCGAAACTAGGCTAGGCCTATTTAGGCCTACGTAAGGTACCGTGGTCTATTTACGTAACTCACACACGCACTTGCCCAAGCAAAGCTCTCCCGCGCAGATAACTTGGTCTTTAAAGATAAATATAGAAAAATACAGGCGATGAACAGTTTCTTATTTCAATTCACGCACTCGAGGTAGGATATATCCATTTACCTTTAAATACACAAAACAAATCACAATAACGTGAAATTTGATAACAACAACCAGTAACGAACTCCGTCCTACGCCTACTATCGAGGATTGACAATACACTTTACAGGACTGCCAACAGTTACTGACGAAGGTCAAACCTCAAACGCCGAAGTTGTGGTATGGTGGAGGAGGGAATAATACGAAATGAATAGTAGTTGCTCAAAACTTTGTTGTAAGTCTACGTCTACAATTTGTGTTCGAATACAAGACAATATATATATATATTTAAATGAACAATTTCATCAACATTTAATAAAATAGTACATCATACAGAATATAGTCCTACATCATGAACAAATATTTTTTTAATCTATTTCTGCAAATCTGTATTTTTGTTTAAAGTACTATTGGTGGCTGAAAAAGGAAACGTACAATTGAATTACGTTTTATTCACAGCTTAAAGACAACAGTTACTGATATAATAACGATTATACGATTGATTTTTATCAAAAGTCGAGTGATGATCCTGGTGGTTGCAGGCTGGTACAGTACTGCCGTACCAGTACATTGTTAATTTATGTATATATTTAAATCACATTAAAAATATAAAACAATTATGTTAATACAATAACAATAATAACAATCTGGAATTTTAGCTATCGTTAGGACAACATATCGGTATGGTAGATATAATCCAACTAATAAATAATACACACATAAATTAGCCAATAATAGAAGTGAGAATAATATTTAGATCCAATATCATAAAGAATTGAGATTTTGAAAGAAATTTTGGGTGGTAAGTGGAGACACATTAACCTGTATTTGCGGCACAACATTCATTTGGTGGTGGGGGGGGGTCTGAGATTAGGGCCATAAATATCATTCCAAGTTAAATATTTCCAAATATCTATAGCTAATATTTTTTTCTTCTTCTACATATCTCCTATTGTCAGTCACCTCTTGCTGTGAATGTTAGCCAACACATTTCCAATTTTCTTTATGCCTCATCACAAAAAAAAACTGAATCTATTCAACATTGAAACAACAAGTAACAAATATAACACATTAATTAAGCATTTTTTCTATAACAAATAGAGAAAGAACATTCATCTTTATGACTTCAAATGATAACACAAATGATCGGAACATTTGTCCGGCAGACACAGGAATTGGCGTGCTTCTTCTTCATTGGACGGACAGCAATGTGGAGGCGGAGCTTCGTCAACTAATTGGTGGCGGATGTTTTCCATGTACTGAAATAAAGGCATTTTGAATAAATTAGAGATGCCACCGATTATCGATTATTCAATCAATTATCGAATCTTGATAATCATAGCAAATTATACATCTGTGTTACCCAGGAATTGATTAGAATCGATTGAATATATCGATTGATTAACTATTATTATTGATTTGATTATTAATTAGAGATTGAAATCTCCATTCGAAAGTTGGCTACCTGCTACCAAGATGCATTATTGGTGGATAGTCTTGATACAGCACTGCTTAGCGTTTTACTAATAATAATGGATTACCGTTTGATTGATACTGTAATATGAAAATTGATTAGTGATGTCACTTTTTGACATCGTATAGCAACTCGTAAATAAATACATTTTAATAAATAAAACATTTAGTCACACAATTCTTTCAGAATCGATACAAAAAATTAAATATTGAATAATTATAGCTTGGTATACACTACAAAATATATGATGAAAAGTTTCATTCATCTGAATTTAGCAGTGGCTGTTAACACATTTATCTTTACTCCAATTATGTCCGGTTTTATGAAGTGATAGTTAGTTGTTTGAGCAATAATCAGCGGATTGACTTGTTATCACCCTTGGTTACGTATGTTATTTTGTACAGTGACGAATATTTTTGCACAATAATGGTTGGTGAAATCAACTCTTGATATATTAATTTCCAAGTGACAATTTATTTACATTGTGGAATTTAATTTTCAATTTTATATTGTTTATATAAGTGAAATTGCTTTTCACCAACTATTTTCCTCTTATATTGATACGTCATATAAAAGACAGTGTTTTTAAAACAGTATTTTATTTGAAATATAGTCATATTTATGTAGCATAACATGTATTTTATTGAACTAATGTCAATCTAAAATAGGAATTTGACTAATCAAAAGTGTCCACATTATTGAACACTTCAAGGATTCTGAAGGAAACATAAATTAAGTAGAATGAAATTATAACATGTAATGTGATAATTAATTTTGATGTTTTGTTATCATTTTGAATACAGTACATATAATCTACAGGAGATCATACGTTCTCAGTGAATTATATCACAAATTGACACTCAAACTATAACCATTGACCAATTGACTTTTAACTTCTAACTTTTAATTTTTGCTTTCAATTGAGACTATAACCTTCTAATTTTGATATTAGTGTACTTTGTATAGTGAATTTATTTCATACTTGTTTTTATTCCGCATTTGACTTGGTAGTTGCTAGGTATTTATAAAAAATAGCATCTACCATTTATTTCAATTCATGTATATTTTCTTGTTTATTTGTTGTGTATGATACGGTACATTATCTTGTATATTACCCTTGACTGTCCATATGATTAGGCTTAAAAATGTTCCATTTTAATTGTAATCCTCTTGGACAAAAATGAAAATAAATAAATAAATAAATGTTGAAATTCTGTTTACCAACAATAGACATTTTAATATTGTTTGAACAAAATACCAACTTGTCTATTCTTCTCGGATGCTTGAATATGATCGATCATCCGACGAGGGTAATCCACTCCGACGACGCATCCCGCCATCTTTTGGATCTCGAGCGAAGCTTTCCACGGCTCGTACAGGTATTCCATCGGGTAGTTTCGAAGCTCCGGTACATAACGTCTACAAAACGTTAAAGACAATATTGAAAATAAATTGAATTTTGAAAATAAATAGAAGGTTGACGCTTGTTGGTGTTGACATTGTACACAAAATTGAACTTGCAACTCCCAATGTTTATGTTTATTATTTTATTATTTTATTTTATTAAACATCAGCTTTGGACCATTGGTCCGGTGGCGGTTGATACTACATACTAGTCCTTATTTTAATAATTTCTATTTCAAGTCAAGAGTAGAATAAAAAATAAGTGAAACAAAAAGTGCAGTGAAGTTTGTGTACATATTTTATGTTTGTGTCTCTTGCAGATATGCTAATTGCATGGCAGCAAGATGCTCTAGTTAGCTCCCATGTCTATTTGTATAACACATTCTTGAATTCTTGAAGTTTCTTAACATTTCTTCCATTTTCCTCAAGCTTATTGTCCCTTATGGTCGTCTGGATGAATCCATTCCGACCCACCATTTTACCACCCTCTCCGCTTCCTCCCCTTGTACCTCTCTGCAATCCCTCACCTATTCTATTACTCAGTTCCTCCCAACCAGTAAAGTTGTTCTTGAGTAGTATGTATGAAAATGAGTAATAATAATAATTTTTTTTTTATTATTTATAATAATAATAATAATAATAATTTATTTCGTCTTTTTGATCTCAAAACAAGATGTGTAGCAATAACATTTCTTTGAAAATATGGAAAAACTAGGGTTGCCGTTTGCACAAGAATTTGTAAACGATATGCCATATCGAAAATCGATCGAAAATCAATAAAAAATATTAAAAAACTTAAGATTGCATTCAATATCAAATCTGAATGATGGCAATGATGCTATTGAAATCGATCAAAATTATCGACATTTTATTGTAGGTCGATGAAGGTTTCAATGCATTGGGAAATGCTGCATTTATTGACAAATGTAAAATAGCACCAGAGTACAGTCTACAGGACATCCAAATGGGAGAACTGCAAAATGGAACTTCTTCCAGCAACTTTTCAAATTTTTTAAAATTCAAAAATCATTTTTATTCTAGACCTTGTCTGAACAATTATACCTTCTCATCCTTAGCCTAAATTGGAGTCTTTGTATCAGTTTTTCAAGATAGAAAATATTTTACTTAATTTTACCATAAAATGTTCATCATACTTAATATAATTTCCCCACGGATCCAGCCGTCTACCATAATTGACGGGACAAACGCAGTCGGAACAATCTAGCAACTTCTCGAACGCCGAACTGGACACCCACATCCAGTTGCCAGCACAGACAGACCAATCAGCATCGATCAAGTATCGGAGGAACACCTGAAGGCCCGCCTCCCAGCTGATCCAGAGGTCACCGCGGGTCAGGAAACAGGCGACTGCGTTGCGGGCCACGTGGTTTATCCAACCCTCCTACAATATGTAAATGTCAAGAGGAAGATTGTACATCAGGCGGTGCATTTCTGTACAAGATAAACCAAGTTCAACTTCAAATCATGGTTCAAGGTGGCTGTGCACCAGATGTTGGCATGATGTAGTGATACCAACCTACTTCAGCATTTTATAAAGAAGGTGTACCGACTCGCGTCTTCAAACTGAAATATTTCCAAGGTCAACTCAATTCAATTCAATTCAATTTTATTCCAAAATTAAAATACATGAGTTGGACCTATGGCTACCAACTAGACAACTAGTGTTATTGATAGTCAAAGGTTACATATACCGTTACATAATTATAACATAATTATGAATATATATTACATATATAGGCCTAGAAGGTGATTAATACATGATCAATAAATAATAGCAATAGTATTCTATGAAGAAATCTAATAGTAATCAGAATCTGAGTCCAGGGTCCTGATTGCCTGTAGCACAACTATTGCTTTTATATCGAACTATATAAAATAACAATGCTCAACAATGCTATACATGGCTCAGTATACATAGAATTATTACTTAGCAGTTGCATTTTTTTGGAACGAAAATGATAGATTTTGTAAGTTCAACAATGCCACCGGTATCGTAGCCACTCTTAGTCTTATCTACATCTAGTTCATAAGGAAATTTGTCAAATCGCGACAGGCAATCGGGACTTTTGGCTCTGAATTGACTGCAAGAAACCACAACCGTTCATGTTTTTAGTATGGGAGTCGACACACTTACTTTATATTATGATAAAGTATGTTGGTATCACTACATCGTGAGATAATACTGCTTTTCTACTGTTTTTTTTTTATATCACTAAAATAAATGAAATTTTACAGGAATGCACATATTTTCTATAAAAACATTTTTATGGTGAACGTCAAATTTGTAAAAATTAATAACTGAACAACATATTTTTGTAGAGCTTTGATCTCTGTCTTCAGGTTGGTAATGAAATGACCTCCTGAAATTGCAATATGTGTACTAACAAAAATAAATTGAATCCTTAAAAATATATCAATTGTATTGTTGGTGTTCGATAGAGAATCGTACGTAATACTACCAACTTTTTAATACCGAAAATTGATCAGAATTGAAATTTTCAATTGTATATTTCAATTTTTTTTTAAATGAAATCAATCTACATTTCGATATTGAATATTATACATAATATTAAGTTATGTATTCAAATTCAATATTTAATAAACTCGTGCTCCAATATTGATAAATCGAGAGCCAGAATCGAATGAATGAACTGCGCTCCTAGGTAATTAATTCTGTACTAGTTTACATATTTGTGTAGGAAACTATAGAATATATATCTAACAATTTGCATGATTCATTATTAATCAAATAATATTATAAACAAACCTCATATTGCTTCGCTGTTCTCTTTTTTTTTTTTTTTTTTTAATAACATCGAAACTTGATACAAAATCATTGTTCCCCAATTAAGGCTATGGATGAAAGATAGGATCGCTTGGACGGGGCACCACAAGGGCGATCTTACCACCCCATTTTGATTATTGACCTCCTATAATACATTTTTTATCCTTTTTTATACACACCATTACGAAAAAAAAAATTTTGAATCAATAATCCCAAGTAAACTTGTGGCCGTCATTACCTGGACCAGCTGCCTCATGACTGCATCGATGAATGGATATCCCGTCTTCCCATTGGTCCACTTGTCAAGATGTCCGTTCTCTTTGCCGTCTTGCCACGGAATTTCAAGACATATCGGATTACGAGACATCTCGGCGTAATAGTCGTTGTCGACCGACATCGTGTAGAAATACTCACGCCAGATAAGTTGTCCGGTAATTTTGTACGAAGACTGTGGAGAACCTCGATGGATACTGTTGAACAGATCGTGGAGGCTCCAGTAGAATCTAAACCAACGTACAATAGATGAATCAATTGGAAGTGTCTATCCGCACAGTAATACTTTGTGAAAAAGAACCTAAAACACTATTCGCAAAGTAAAAAATGGCCGAATACTTTGCGAACAAAAACCTAAATCGTTATTCGCAAAGTAAAAATGGCCAAAAAATGGCAAAACGGCCCAAAACCTGCGAGTTATGTGGACATAGCCAGGTTGCGGACAGTAAGTTAGGTTCTTGAGGTTAGCTTAGTGTCCAAACCTCGCGTATACTGCCGGCAGGGGGAACGGAGCCGGGCGCTTGTCGCACAATTTACTTTGCGAATAGCGTTTTTGGTCCTTGTTCACACAATTTACTTTGCGAATAGGGCCGGCCTAATTCGTGAAATATATTTACAATAGGCAATATTTATGCAATATTTTTCATCATTTTGCATGATGAATAAGTTAAAATAGAATTTTAAAATCTGTGAATCTGGTTTGAGATGATCGCACAGCACCGACGATCCTGATTGGATATTTTCGTATAGCCTGACCTGCAATTTGTTTTCATAAAGTCAAGTACCATAGGTCTATAATAATTATCTGTTTATTTTGATCATATTCTCAACTTTCTACACACTCCTAATTTTATTGTATTCACCTTTTTGCTGTCAAATAATATACGTCATTGTCATCCCAGCATAATATTTAATAACAAGAATTTGTTCTGAATGTTATTCTGGCGATGGTGCCATCTTGGGGTGGCGATAAAGGGGGGGGGGGGGGGGGAGGTCAAAGGGAAAATCTACCCCAAGAAGTCTCAGGGGTTCTATGATGATTCAGTTTTATTGTTGATGGTTTTTTTCTGATCATCCTTGATTTATACAGTATAGGCAAAGCTCACTTGTTGAATTTGTAATTTTTTTTTTAAATTCAGTTAAAAAAGTTAAAAGTATACCTTATAAAAGTGGTGCCTTATTTTGTCATGAAAATGGTTTGATTTTGAATAAAATTGCATACTACGTCAGGCTACGTCATTTCTCATTATTCAGGTGCATTTCACTACCTTAATACATGGGCCGTAACAGTCATATAGATTGGATAAAATATATCAAAGGCATGTGTTTTATTCACTTAAACAGGTGTTGATTGTTTCCTGTATTTTCAATGCTCTTTCAAGGCCACATTTAATTTTTTAAACCATTTCAACTGCTATATCCGGGTCTATATTAATAAACCCCTTGGGGATATTATTTGTTTTATACGGATAGAGAATAAAATCATAACTAATGCATGTCTCACATATTAATAAGTATGGAAAGTGGGATTTACCGTCTAACAGAAATGCACCCAAAGCGTAACGCGGCGCTCTGACTAGTTGGCCGTCCCATAAGATCGGGCTTAGCTTGATTTGGTAAAAAGTATCCCTCTCGGTAAGCTTTCTCTTCGATACGAAGTCTCTCCTCGAAGTGTTGCAACGCGACTGTCTCGCCACCAAACCAACGGACCGTTTGATCTCCGGCGGGCATTTCCGGATGAAACCCGAGCTCTTCCGGAGTTGGGACATTAATCAACTGGAAGAGATTAATACATAAATTGTTAACAAATCAGTCATCAATGAGATATCTACAAAATTAAAACAGTAATAGGAAAAGATAGAAATAGAATGGGAAAACTAAAATCTATATTTAACAGCGTAAGTCAGAAAATAATATTCATAAATATTGAATACAGACATTTGTGAAGCCAGACAGTTTTTATTTTGATTTAATTTGAAATTTTTTTTTTTAATCACAGGTGATATGTTTTTTGCATACATTTTCCTAAACCTACATCCTATATTCAGTATCCACATCAGTGGATGTGTAAATACTAAATATTATTGATTGATGATTTATTTATGATGTAACATATTACTGACTTCATTAAAATCACAGTACAGTACAAATATTCATTGTGAATGCATAGAACGAGTGCAATTTTATACATTTTTTGTGCTCCATCATATTGTTTAAACTTTGGACATACATCCATTTGAATGAGATACATGTTTTACATCCCGCCTTCACCACTTTTAGCGCTAGATAGATGTAGGGGATGGATTACACAGTTTTTTCGGACTTTATCAAAATGGATCATACTTATTGATGAGCATAGCGAAGTCTCCATCCCACTCTTATAGGGCTTTGTCTGTGTGTTTTTTTTTTTTTTTTTTTTTTTTTGTAAGCACTCCACAGGTCGCAAGGGTTGACTGATCAACATGAAACTTTTTTTGTACACGCAAACTTATCCAACTTAGAACTGTATAGTTTTTGGGATGAATCGGTCGGACCGATTTTGAGAATCATCATCTCAAAGTTTCTAAAAACCCCATAAGATTTGGCTGGGCAGAAAATGTTGAAAAATAAAATCTCTCCAAATGGAATGAAATTCTCTCTAAATGTGTATACATGGATTGTACACATTATTACGATTTTTTAAGCAATTCTGATCAGTCGTTTTGAAGAAAAAAAATAAAATGACTGATAATATTCATAAAATATATCATAAAAATTGTGACAGAATTAAGTTGTCGAGATTCACTGCTTTCTAGATTCAAGAGTTGACCAACAATGAAGTATTTTTTATATGCGTCAAGATGTGTAGAATACCAGAGTCAATGAAGTGGCAAGAGTAGAACTACTTTAACGACTTTAATAGCTTATTCAGATATCAAGGTGTGTAGAATACCAGAGTCGATAAAGTAGCAAGGGTAGAACTACTTTAAGGACTTTTATACCTTATTGAGATATCTCGCTCATCTTACAACGCATATTTCGCGTTTGACTAGTGATTGAAAATATAATAATTATTCTTACTTTCAGTTCATCAGAGAGGAAGTCGGGCAGGATTCCAAACTTTACATTTGTCCAGTTTGCGTCTTCTACGGGCCTTGGAGGGAATCCAAGCACAGATACAGTATGCTGTAAATAACCACATCGCATTACAACACGTTTGAATCAAGATGCATTGAGGGTTGCGTTTGTTTGCTGCCAGGGATCTTGAAAACTGGCAAACGTGCAAACGCAACCCTCAATGCATCTTGGTTTGAATGTAATTGTATTTTAAATGTTGATATTGCAGCAAAAAATAAAGGAGGATTTTTTTTTCAACCTTCACTTAAATAATGAAGATATTATATTGGGTATCCCACCTTCCAGCCGAGTAGACTAGATACCATATCTGAACTTCAAAGATTGAAAATGTTTCTAGCCATTTTTAGCACTTCAAAGTTTGAAACATGAACTTCAACAATCTTTAAATATGATTCAAAACACATTTTTTTTAAGAAATTTAATCTTACAATAAACATTTGATACGTCAATGGCGGAATCCCTCCGTTGGTTTTAATAACGGCGCGCGGATCCCAAAGCGTATGGGAAACTTGTTCTACGCACTCGATGCCGTTTTCTTGGCACGTTGACTTCACCGAGTTATCTCGGCTACGCCAAATCGGCTCACAATCCTGAAAATTAATTATGTATTTACTGATTTGTACTTTGAATCTGTATCTGGAGGTTTCAACTTTACTAATGAGCAATTATTATTATTATTATTATTATTTAACTCTTGCAAATGCACATAAATGCGCGGTGGCAAGTTCCCTAAGTACCCCTATCCCACCATCTCCTTAACCCTCTGACGGAATAACTTTAACCTGATGACAAAAGAATGAACCAATGAGAATGAATGAGCACTAATATAACTTTGATTGTGGATAAATCTCTCCATTCTCAAAAATGTTCCTCATTTTTGGACTTGTTTGTAAAACTCTTATACCGAACGATGTCACCTTGAAAATAAAAAAAAATCTCACAATCAAGCACAGTATAATTTATGTAATGTATAGGTGTTTATTTACACTTATGTTGTTAATTTGGAAAATAAACAAATTAAAATATCTAGATGATTGAATATAAAAAACATAATTAAAATTGATGAAATGATGAGTCCATTCTATGGCAAGTTGTAGTTCTGGTATGGATATACTATAATGTCATATTATTATTATTATTTCAATATCTACATTTTGATATGCCAGTTGTAAACTGACTAGGTTTGAATATTAATTAATCGCGTTCTATTATAATTTAATTGTTTAATTATGCATACCTGTTCAAAGCAGATTTTAGTAATATTTAGTTTGTTACATAATCGCTGAAAAATGTGAACGGGTGAACCTTGAAAAACTAGAAGTTTTCCGCCGAATGTGTTTAGTTGAGAATTAATATTTTCCAGAGATTCCGTTAAGAACCTCATGCGGTTGTAGCCAACAGTTTTCGTTCCGGCACTTTCCCCGTCAAAAATAAATATTGGATAAAATAATTCGCTTTCTTTCAATGCTTCCAAAAGAGCAGGATTATCATGAAGTCTCAAACCGTGACGGAACCAATGAATTGATGCTGTTTTTTGAGAATTCTGGTCGGACATGGTCAATTATTTTAATGTAATTATTCTTAGATATAAATAAATAGCTAAATATTTATACAAATGTGATATATCTACTAGCCAAATACTCCTTTACATAAACTTCAACTTTCTTTATCAGTCAGATTTGATAAAATTTCACTTGTGTTTGTTTAATAAGACATGAAGATTTTTTTCACAATATGTTTGGGAATATATTAGACGCCAAAAATAAATTCATTTCGATCAATAAAAGACACCTGTCTGCATATTACGTAAATATGTATTTAAAAGAAACCTTACGTAAGTTTTAAAATGGCGCTTGAAATTCACTGTAGGTCCAAGCTTGTCAATCACAAAATAATTTCAGTAAATTCAACTTCTAAACATTGATCAATATGATAAATTAATAATGTACAAATTATAAAGTAAATTAATTATTCTCGTCTATAAATATTATTTGGTGTCCAATGAGTACGTATTTTATGTACACCATTGTATTTAATGTTTGTCAGGTTGGTTAACATGTGCGAATGTCAAAACATATGTTTACAAAAAAATGGAAAATAGTGGGTTTGACATTGAAGATCAACAACTAAGTTCTTCTTCTGATTCGAAAGAGAAATTATTTCACAAGTTATTAATGCAGAAGAAACCTAAAGAAGGCAGCAACTCACCAAAGATGAAAGATTCTAATTTGCAGACAGATCTCACGAATTCTCCTGAAAAACGTCGAGTAGAAGACAATGAAGTAGGCTTAGTAGGCTTATCACTATCCACTGATTACCCAATTGAATATATTGATAGACAGCCCCTGGATGTATTAGATGAGTCATTAGAGAATAAATTAGTAGAAGGCCATATAATGAATCAGACTGCATCCAAGGGACAGGTTAATACTACACAAGTCTCGCTATGTTGTGCTATGACAGAAAACTCAAAGTCGCCAAGCCATCAAGCATCTAGCTATCATATGAATGAAAACCTGAAAGATATTGAAAACAGTCTTGATTCTTCAATCGAGAGCTTCAGAAAGGTTAGTTGCAATAATCGTAAGTCTTCTTCTTTCGAAGAAAGAACCAATGATGTACGCCAGCAGAGTTCGTCTCGTTCACCAACTCCTAGTGATATTTCATCATGCGAATCTTCACCCCTAGTCACTTCATCATCTACTCGCCTACGAAGGCGCCTTCTTTCTCAGCGTTTATCTGTTGATAATCTCATGGTTGCCACTTCTTCTACATCACTTCGTCACTCTTCGCCAGACTCGAGTAGAAGTGCTCCGGAATCTTCTTTCAAAAAGAGATCAACTTCGCACGATAATATGATACCAAGAAGAGATAGTCAACATGGCAAAGTGTCTGTTGCTGACAGTCCTAAATCCAAAGGAAAAGGTTTAATTGCTTCTATGGAAAGCCTTGCTCAAAATTCCCTCCTTGCTGCTCAAGTATTACATCTTATCCCAACAACAAAGGCTCGTGAAAGGAACTACTTGCATGGTCGAATTGCATCCAACTCACTGCTTGGTTCTGTAGAGCTTGAACGCACATTACCAAATAGAGAACTTCGAATATTTGTAGGCACTTGGAACATGAACGGACAAGCTCCACCTAGAGAGTTGAATGATTTTATGCTGCCAGAAGGATTGGAGCACGTTCCAGACCTATTGGTCGTCGGAACTCAAGAAAGCTTCTCCGAGAGATTCGAATGGGAAGTTAGCATTCAGGAGACAATCGGTCCATCACATTTGTTGTTTCATTCTGCTGTATTGGGCACACTTCATCTTGCCATATTCATTCGTCGAGATCTGCTTTGGTTCTGTTCCAGTAAGTAGGCCTTTTAATATTGTCTTGCAACCAGCTTTTGTGACGATCTTTAATAATTCAGTTATAAGCCTTGTGAAAAAATATTAAAATCAGTTTCTTCTATTTATTGAAGTTTTCCCCTCTCAACTTGATTAAATATTTTAAATCCCATTTCTCTAAACCTAAATATTTATTTAGTCATAGGCCTACCTTACTTGCGTTTTTTTTACCACATATATTGATGGTAATCGTCAGTGACTACGTTTATCACAGAGGTTGGAAACGGTCAAGCTAAACTGATTCTTCCAGAAACGGTTCAAATATTTGATGTCGATCACAATTCACAATATCCTGGATTGATTTGGCCAAAACAGTTAGGAAATTACCAAAAAACGCTGGCTAGGCCTATAGGCCTATATATTTGCTTACTCACACTGTGCTTTGTAACCTATGCCTAGAATTGCAGGCACGCCCCTGCAAACCGTCTTGACTTGTTCACACATATTTTAGGTACCGGTAGTGACAGTGTCAAATCGCTTCTTAAACCAAGTTGGACCCAAGTTATTGTTCTTGACGTAAATCAACGTTTGTGTCACAGAATTTGAATCATTTCAGGCCGAATCGATTTGATCCAATCGTTTCCCAACTGTGTGATAAACGTAGTAATTGAAACAAATGAATTTTTCTCCAACATCTTGATTACTAAGTTATATATGGTAAAAAACCTTTCCATACACCCTTAATGGTATATATCCTAAAGGGTTTGTGTTCATACCTTGTCATTTGTGCTCACACTGTGTCATATGTAATGTACAATTAATGGAAATAAAACTTGACTTACTGTAGGCCTATTTAATGTGGTGTTTTGCTTACAGTTCCTGAGGAAGCTAGTTATAGTACTAGACCTGGAACAGCATTTCGAACAAAAGGAGCGGTTGCCATTGGTTTCATGTTGTTTGGTACTTCGTATTTATTCATAACATCTCATTTAACGGCTCACATGGATAAAGCTAAGGAGAGAGTGCACGACGTAAAGAGAATAATACGATCGCTCGATTTACCTAAACTGTTGCCAAATAAACACAAGAGTAGTAAAGGTAAATAACTGAATATAATAACTATGGTAGGCCCCTAAGCATGTAAAAAAAAAATAGTATTGTATTCCGTTAGAAAATCTGTCTTGTCATATTCGCAGTATTATTTTAGTATGAGACCTCGTGTCATTTTTCAAAATATCAATTAGTCCTAGTGGATTTAGCGATAATTAGCAGATTTATGCATTTGTTACCAATCCTATTTTTGTACCTTAAATAATAATTAGCTTAATCGATACATTTTTTTAAATGCTGTTTTAGGTTTCATGTAGAAAAGTAACTTGATATTTCATTACAGACGTTACTTCAAACTACGACTGTGTGTTCTGGTGTGGTGATTTAAACTTCAGACTGGATCAAGAACGATGTGAAGTCGTTGATTGGGTAGCCAAACAAGAGTTTCCGATGTCTCGAGCTCACAATCTGCGCAACGATCAGCTGAACAATATGATAGCAGACGGTAAGAATTATTACTTGAATAGTTTATTTAGCGAAATCGTTGTACAAAAAATTGCTGTAAATTGCAAAATTGTTGTGTACATTTGTTGTAATACAACAGTACAGGCCTATGGCCTAGAATGTTGGAGTATGTAGTGGGCCTACGATACACTAGTGGGCTTGAATATTATAATAATTACTGTGCACATAAGTATTTCAAGATTTCCCGTACAAGTATGTAAATTAAAAATGTATGGGCCTACATGGAAAACAAAAGTGAGAAAAATCTATGAAAATCAAGGAAAATCACAGAAATACCCAGAAATGGTGAGGAATATGAAAGAATCACAAAAAATCCTCAAATCATGTAGACCTATCTGTTGATTTTTTTATTTTCATGATATTCCTCAACTTTTTGGATTTTTGTCTCATTGTTCTTTTGTTGATTTTATTAATATCATTAGGCCTATTTTATTGGGGTGGTAAGATTGCCCTTGTGGTGCCTTGTTCAAACAATACTAAACTCTCATTCTTTGTCTTTTTTTTTTTTTTTTTTTCATTATTTTTTTTTATTGGTCACATACACTGATACAGAAAGAAAAACACGATTACAGCAAACAATGGCTTTGTGTCAAGTTTTGATGTTAATGAGAAAAATTGGAAAAGAAGTTAGAAAGAAGTAGAAAAATTCAAATAGGCATTTAAATTTTTCAAATTATTCTCATTTTTTAAAATTATTTTTCAATTTTCATTTTTTGCTCTGTAGTTGTAGGCCTAAGCCAATCAGAAAATGACGGTTTCTTACTTATTTCTAGGTTCCATATTTCGCGAGTTCCAAGAGGGTCCGATAAAATTCCCTCCTACATACAAGTACGACCCTGGAACACAGAACTTTGATACTTCCCATAAACAGCGCGTGCCTGCCTACACTGACAGGTAAACACTGCCTACACTGACAGGTAAACACTGCATACACTGACAGGTAAACACTGCCTACACTGACAGGTAAACACTGCCTACACTGACAGGTAAACACTGCCTACACCGACAGGTAAACACTGTCACACAGACTTCAAGAGTATAGAGAGAGAAGCCAGTAGCGTCACTTTACGTACGCAATATAACGTAAACACAGGTAAACACTGCCTACACTGACAGGTAAACACTGTCACACAGACTTCGAGAGTAGAGAGAGAAGCCAGTAGCGTCACTTTACGTACGCAATATAACGTAAACACAGGTAAACACTGTCACACAGACTTCGAGAGTAGAGAGAGAAGCCAGTAGCGTCACTTTACGTACGCAATATAACGTAAACACAGGTAAACACTGCCTACACTGACAGGTAAACACTGTCACACAGACTTCGAGAGTAGAGAGAGAAGCCAGTAGCGTCACTTTACGTACGCAATATAACGTAAACACACGTAAACACTGCCTACACTTACAGGTAAACACTGTCACACAGACTTCGAGAGTAGAGAGAGAAGCCAGTAGCGTCACTTTACATACGCAATATAACGACTTGCCGCAATTGTCAAATAAGTTTTGACCATCTAAGGACCTGGTCCTCAGATAGTTTAGATGGTCCTTAGATCGGTCCATAGATGGTCCGTAGATCCTTTAGATGGCAAGCCAGCACAGGAAACGGTTTTCAGTTTGTCTCTTTGAGTGGAAGAAGTATTAAGAATACCTGATATACTCACCTGATGAGATCTAACAAGATCGAAACATGTCGTGAGTTTTAGTTTATTATTAATGTTCCTGTGATTTTTGCCTGTTAGTTGACGGTGCTAAATATTTTTTGTATGAAAAGTTAGCGGTAGTCAACATTGGCAGCATTGTGACAAGAAAAAATTAAAAGTCGTGATTTATTTTATATTCACTGTACATTACATACTGGGATTCAATGGTAGCATAGTTAGATGAGTTACCTACTGAAATGAAGGAACTGAGTAAAAGTTCAGTTTCTTGTCAATTAAGGGAATTACGTTCAGACTTGACCAACTCCTAAGAAATTGATGTCAAATGACTTGGTGTGTAGAGGAAAAAAACCTGAGGCTGAATATATGAATTGAGTGAAAGGGAAAGAGAGAACAGCAGCTTACCGAGATTTATGAGTAGAGAAAATTCATATACTAACTCCTAAGAAAACTAACTACCGGTCCCGGTAGAGTTTTGAATTTTGTGATAATTCGTATTATCATAATTTTTTTATGGGGCTTAGACCGTAAGTTGAACAAAGCTATCTTTTTTGGGGATACGTGACAATTTCTCTGTGGCGGAATGGCTACACCCCATCCCCCTTAACTTGAACATTGAGACAATAACATTTGAATTGATATGAGTGGTCGAGTGGCCAGCACATTGAACTGTCATTCAGGAGACCGGGGTTCGATTCTCACCATGGTCGACCATCCTGTCAGGTGTTTTCCGTGGTTTCCCTCTTGTCGTTCAGGTCAATATTAGAATGGTTCGTTTACGACAGCCCATGACCAAATTCACCCACTATCCAAAAATACTTGATAAAATAACCTTTCACCTATCATCTCATATATCATTCACTGACGTCAAAAGATCGTAGACATCACTACAGTGCGTCGTTAAACTGAACATAAATGAATTAAATGCGTGGTCTCTTGTTTGCGTCAGGATCCTGTACAAGTGCCGCGGACGTAGAGAATCGTCTACGGCGTGCGGCGGCAATCTCGACTGCCTTATGTACGACTCGGTGTCTTCGATCACGACCTCCGATCACAAACCTGTGATCGGCGTTTACAAGAGCATCGTGCGGCCCGGCATAGACACGTGAGTTATCAGCGTTAATACCAGCATTTATTCTGGTTTCTAATTTTTGTTTACAATGAATAATTATCATATAGGCCTATTCTTCTTAATTTCTGCAAGAATATTTTTCTGAAACTTGGATCGTGACTTTTTCTCTTACAGTGAATCCAATATCTTTCTCTAAATTACTGAAACTTCAGATATACGATCCAGGCTACATTAGATGATCTGAAATACATTTTCATCAAACAAATCACACTTTGATTTGATTTTTTGATATTTAGGCCTATTTGATTCTATATTTATTTAATTATTCATTCATTTATTTAGTCATTCGTAGTTTCTTAACATTTTTCTGGAAAGAGTACCTAGGTAGTGAGTAAAGCAGAAGGTCAATAATCATCAACGTTCAGACATTTTTATGGTACAAAAATTTCTCCCAAAAGTTGAGATATTATTCATGTACAAATGAAAATAATCTTACTGGGACTGTTATTACCTTATTCAGCTTTGATGTGAACTTGGTGAAGACTTGACCACTTATCCGTGGAAGGGTACGTGAGAGTGGTACGGAGACTTCAAATCAAATTTATAAGAATAACATCTAGTGCATGAATATCAAAATTGAAGTAAATTCCTAAGAGCGGGGGTCGGAATGGAACAATTATCGTACAAGCTGGGAAGATGGTGTTTTGGTTGGTATGGGCATGGGCAAAGAATGGACCTGAATAAAATACCCCGAGCAGCCGAGAACAAGGATATATGCGGCGATGAAAGAAGACCGAGGGAGAAATGGACGACGGGAGAGAGAAAAGCTGTAGATGTGGATGTATTGTGAAGTAAAAGGAGATAGATGGTGGGAAGACGGAAGAATAGAGAGAGAGTTGATGATGGGGATGGAGGAGGAAGAGGACTTGGAACTGCCATCGCCAAATCGACCTTGATCTGTTGTTAAATATACACAGTTGAACATAGTTGAACAACTTCATTAGTATAAGAGTCAGTTTCACAAATCTTGATTTTAAAAGTGTTAACCCTCCAACTATTTATTAATCAAGGTACGAAAAGAACATACGTAACCAAGGGGGATAACACGTTAATCCCCTAACTACCGGTATTGCATAATCCACTAACGATTGGTTGATAAAACCGGAACTAAGGATAACTATAAATGGAAAATTCTTGTCGACATATTAAAATAATTTTCTATAAATCATCGTAAGTACGCTTAAGTACATGAAATGTTTTATCCAAAATTAAAATTAGATCTACACAAATCCAACAGTTAATCCTCCAACATTAATTTTATTGTAATTTTATCAACCAACCAATCAGTGCGACTGCAAGTGCTCTAAATTATGTAACAAGAAAGGAAACAAATACTGTATATATTTTACAGCTATGATATTTAAATTACCTATAATTCAATATTCATAACTTCTTATGGGAATTGGTTGCTTGTAACTTCCAGTATTTACTGAATGCCGCCTCAAAAAAGGTGCCCCCAAGGCTCAGTCGATTATCGCACTGCATTGGAAACTGAAGTCAGGTCGGGTGTGGGTTCGAGTCCCGAATTTTGTAAACGTCTTTTCACATCACTTCATCGTTTCATTATCACCCATTTGTACCTCCGTATAACCCGGCTGCTGGTGGGGTCGTTGAGCAGCATTAAAATTAAAAACAAACAATATATCCAATTTTTTAAAACGATTCATCTTCCAGAATTCCGTTGGCAGCTGGCCAGTTCAACCGAGACGTGTTCTTAGAAGGAATAAAACGTCGCGCTGCCGCGATGACTAAGATGCACGACGCGTCCACCGTTTGCTCGGTTCAGTGAACGCGTGCGCTCGGCTCACGAGGTAACGTGATAGTCAAGTTGTGATTTCATAACCGTTCGTTGTTGGTATCCAAAGATTCGGTTTAGTCCTTGTTAATTGTTGCAAGTTACATGTATATATCTATTTGCAGACCATATGTTTTAGTATATCTGGTGGAGCTATAGAGCCAAAAAATGTATTTAATTGATAATTCTAGTTTGATTGTAGATGAAATATTGAGATATTTTTTTAGTTTTATGATGGGATGATATTTTTGAGCAGTTTAATGCAATTCTTCAGTGTGAGGTCTATAGTTTTGAAACATCCAGAAGATCTTTCTAGTGTGATGAGAAAACATTGTAAGCCTATAATATGTACCAAAGTTCAATTTAGCATATCAAGCTTAATTCTGTCTTGATTATCAAATGAAAGTTATTTATTTATATTTTTTTATATTTACTTGAGATGGAAAACTAAACACACATTGAAATTGTGCTCAATAGTTCTGAACTCTTTCTTACCAAGTATTTTTCATTCAGATTTGCATATTTCATGAGCCCAGAAAGTCGTATTTCAGTTTACATTCTAATCGGACTTTTCACAACAATTCTGTTCTACTCCATATTTCAAAGTTCACATTTATTCGTTGTCAGCTCTAGTAGTACTGAACCTGTCATTTCGTACGCACTTATTTTTTATTTTTCATCCATCCTGTGTTATTTAAATAAAAGTTCTGTGTGTTCGATCATCCCATCTATTAGATATTTTGTACAGAAGCTAGATGTCATTATTTATTTTCATCATTGTAGTTTTACAAACCTGACCATTTTCTTTTTTGTTAATAGAGTTTTTTTCACATCAGTCGTCCAATATGCACTTCTGAAATTTTCACAGGAAAATCATTCGAGGTACAGTAATTAGATAATGTTCATTTTTAGTTGGTAGATACAATTTCAATACTTTAGAATTGCATTCTAGGCAAAAAATGGATAACATTATATTTTTGGAACGAATGCCTGTTAGAGAATTTAGAACAGGACACCATTTTGATTTTCATATGATAATATCGTTACCGTACAAAATGGGAAAATGAATACTTACGTAACAAAAATGCTTTATCTGCCATCCCAGACAGTTGCTATGGTCTGCAAATATGTGCAAAAGACAAATACATTCTATTTGTTGAATTTAGTCAGAATTAGCCACCCCAAAAAATTAAAACTATCAGTCTATATTTATTATCTAAGGAATGTTGATTGTCATCTAAGATTTTATCTTACTAACTGACATTTCATTTTATTGATGGAATGTAGCCATGCCGACATTAACCGTAGAACGTAGATGAAGTGAAGAACTTTTATCTACCAAGTACAGATTTTCACGGTTTCCTGATATTTTATTGTACTGTATCAACATTGTACACCATAATATTTATATTTGTTTTTACTTTTTATCAACGTTTAAAATGTGACAAAAAGTAATCATTTCTCAATTAATGTTAAGGTTGACCAGTTGGGATCATTCAAACGGGGCACCACAAGGGTGATCATACTACCCCAATACCGCATTTGTATTTTATCTGTAACTTGTCAAGTTTTCAATCCCTATTTTCGTTCTCCGGTATTTTCTCCAGTAATCCGTTACAGTAGATGAAAGTTCTTCTAAAGTAGTCAGACAAGTGAAAGATTTTAGTCAGCGCATTATATTATTAAAAATAATTTATGTACATTCTTAGTTTCTAGTAAACTGTGGATCAAATGGTACCATACTCATATCGATTTAAATATCCAAGCCTTTCTTATGCCTTCACTTCTGTACAGTACAGTTTCAAATCTGAAAAGAGGTTTTACCAAGTAACACGAACTCAAAGTTGTATCGCCCTAGTAATATGGTCGCATATGTTCACCGTTTCACAAATATTCAACGTTGTATCGCCATAATAATGTAATTATTGGTCTCGTATGTTTAACGCTGCAAATGCCGCAACACTATCTAAAGTTGTTTCACCCATATACCAAAAATGTAATATTTGATAGATAATAATTGTTAATTGTTTCAAAAACCAACTAGTCATGTTAACGGGTTTTAATTAGTTTTAAATGGTTTATTAGGGTTTGTATTTTTCACGCCGAAGAAATTAGTCCAAAGATTAGTGGTGAATGAATTTCTTGATTTATGGTCGTTTAAATAAAGGTTTAGTCATGGTATTATGGAAACCAAATCTCAGAGTAATCATATTGTAGTTTTAGATAATAGTAGTAATGTACAAAACTAAATCTTTTTCACAAACAATGATACATTTGTACGATCCATTTACTTCCACTTGAAAGTACTGATCTAATTGTTTACACGAAAGAAGAAGGTTCCGAGCGATCGTACCCCCTCATCCCACACTACTAGTGCACGAGTGGTCCATGCCTTCTTCTTTTGTGGACATTAGTACATCTATATTAAAAACTGATAATTAACCATCGCAGTTGAGAGGAGTCTTATTGGTATACTTATTAGAATTAAAATAGGTAATGTTACCATTTCAATTGGCGACTCAAAATAGGCGTGGCTTCACCAGTCGGCCAGTTGGATCTATATCATTTGTGTCATTTGAAGATACCCCAATTGGATATTTGAATTTCACTACAGTTCTAACAGCCCTGTTGATTGGATGGTATGATTTGTGACGTCAAGGGGGCGGAGACTGCGAGTCGTCAGTTGCTTCCTCTAGTTTGATGAAAAATGTCTTTTACATAGCAGTTTGTATGTATATGTCACCAGATACTTATGATCTGGACGGCTTATTCTTCTGACTCTTTCGTCACATCAATCTATGATGTTATTATTGTGGGTGCTCCAGTATTTTTTCCCCGATTCTAAAGCATTCATACCTGATATCATTATGAAAGCGATTCACTGTGACTGACGTTTTTTTTTTATACAAGTGAAAGTAAACGGATGCAAGAAAAACACGCCACCGTAGAATATGAAAAGTCTACACTGGCATATTGTTATAATGTTTCCACGAAAGACGAGAGTCGTCTACCGAACTATAACTGTAGAATCTCATTAATTGGAGAGAAACTCTCGGCAGCTTTGAACACTCGACTCTTTTCAAAGATGTAGTTGTTTTTTGAATTGTGAATCTCATCGTGAAAAATCATTAAAGGACATCACAACCGTGTAACTAGATTTTAACGCATAATGACGATATTTATTTCCCCAATTCTAGAAATTCTCAATTCCAGAAATTATAATTAATTTGCGTGTCAACCAGGACCCGGTCCTTTTTTGAGTCGTCATGTAGACATCGCTCGATTCTGTTTATTTTTCTACACAGAATCGGTAATGCCTACGTCATGACTCATGATCTCTGGAGGACAAAAAAAAAACACTTATAAATTCATAATTTCTGAAATTTAAATTCAATCTATGATTTCTAGTTTTCTCTGAAATTAGGGTAATACATGTAGTCAAAACTAGTAATTATTAATTAAAATTCACTTCCAGGGTTGTGATGACCTTTAACCCTTCAATTACTTAATCTGAACAAATACAAGGGTGATATTCGTGTTTATATTGGTAGACGATCTTCTTCGTACGTGGATAAAAGTGCAATTCGTATACTACTAGACATACAATCACTGTTTTAATTGTTGAAGTTTAGTACATCAAAGTATTAGCAGCAATATAGCATTATATATATATTATATTATATACTAGTCAACAGTGGTATTTTAACGTTTAGTTCTGCTATCTTTTTGAGGTGAGCATATGTATACAAAGCATATAGCTTGAAACACCTCAGGAAGGTAGTGTTAGTACCTTATATTATGTAGACCTATAGTGTCCCAGATTACCATAAATGAATTCAATAAATTCCTTTCTATATTTGAACATTACAGTTCAAGTAACATTCATTTTCCTTTATAATTTCTACTAGAACCGACCTGTTTGCCATTTTTGTTTTGACACATTCTTATTATTTATTACGTATAGTTACGTGTCATTATTCTTGTCAATTATTCTTCTATATTGACTGTCCATATTTTTCTATATAATTTTGTCTTCTAATATTTATACTTTTTGGGTGGATGTCTATTAATTATTCAATTATTAGAATAGGATCTATTAATTTGCAATATGTATACCTGACAATGCAATACTTTTTATTGCCTGTCATCATACCCAAAGAATGAGCGATAGATTCACGCTAAGAAAACTGCGTATCAAGTTATTCAAAACTTGCTAGTGAACCTGTAGAACGCACAAAAACTACACACACACAAAAAAAAAACAGAAAACAGAGAAAGACTTATGAATCTCCTGAATTCATAGAAATAATATTATAAAAATAACTCATAATTAGAAAAATTATTTCTATATTTTATCAATAATTATATCAACCTGTAATGTATTGACATTATTGTGTATGTGTGTGCTTTTACAATATAATGCATATGAAGTTTGAACCAACAATCCTCCTCCCCCCCCTCACCACTGCCATTGTAAACGCACATGATTTATTACTTTCTGAGAAAATACCTTGGTTTGTTCTCTACTCATACTGGTCTCACTAAAAAATTACAACATACAATTCTTCTCTGCTTTGAGACAAGTTTTTGTGACTAAAAATTCGTCATGTCAGTACTCGTTTCAGCCATATCCATTTTTCACTTTTGTTCATTCAATTGTTTGTCTTTTTTTTCAGTGCACATTTCAGCCATATCTGAGACCATTGTATGATCAGACTTGTGTACAATTGTAATCAAAATATGTGCAATTACACAATGGTAACGGAAATGACTAAAATAGGCACTAAAAAAATGCCAAACTACCAAACAAACAAAAAGTGAAAAATGGATATGGATGAAACAAGTTCTGATGTGACTAAAATGTTGTTACTCTCATCAATGTGTCAGCTGATTAGTTATAGCAACTCTGTTGAAGGATGCCCAATCTTGTCTACTGATAACAGCGATACTGTGACAATATTGGAACTACAAGGACTAAGACAGGTGTGTCTATGGTTCAATAGCTTACGTAACTTTGTCTCCAGTGTTAAAAAAAAATAGCGCTCAAGAGCTATAAGTTAAGACTGTCCGACGTAATGTTAAATCCAACGTCCAGTATTCTAAAGGTACGTTCATAGAGCCACGGCAGCACGAATTTTTGGGGTCGCCAAAAGCAATGAGCCAATCGCAGACTTGCCATTCAGTGTGGCCTTGAGAAATGGTTGAAGTCGAACTTTCACCGGGCGTCAAACGTGCTGCGAGCCATTTTTTACTAATACGATGTGTTCGACGCATCGACTGTCAAGCTCATTATCGACCTTGTCGTAGTTGTCTTCTCAATTGGATTCGATATATAATCCTCCATTGACGAGCGTATCATTGCAAATTATAACGTAAATATGTGCAACGAACTATTGGTAGTAATGGTGAGCCTTTTGAAGGTAATTCGACCTGCTGAAAGTTTGTCACGGATACCAACTCGATTTTCATCCATGCAAAATCATGTTGCACCATTACTGACCCTACAAATCTACTGGTTGCCGTGGTGGTATGAACGTTACAAATAATTTGACGTTGTGTTGAACTCGTTTAGATCGCCAGCCAATAGAAATGTCAAGTCTCTATGAACGTACCTTACGACAGGGGATGTAATAAGGTTTAGTCAACCATTTCACCTATCAACCTTCTGTAAACTGAAAAACAGATGAACAGCAAAAGTTTCAAACAAACAAATTACTGCACGTTTTTCTACGTCTCTGAACACATGCGTGTCTGGGGAAGGATGCACAAGTTCACTGTGAACTTATCGTGCAGACAAGGGAGGGAATCGGTCATGACCTGACAGTAGGTAACCATTCCAATATTCATTTTAACGACTGATGGAAACACGAAAAACTTCAGTCAGAATGTGCGATGGGCGGGAATTGAACCCTGGTCTCTTGAATGAAGATTCACGGCACTACCAACTGACCACTCATCTCAATAAACTTTGGTTCTGTGGTTTTATTTCCAAATATATGTTGTTTCTTTGGCGATATTATGTCGTCATAGACTTCCTAATGCGTAGATTATCAAGTTGATAAAAATCTTGTGCAAAAATGAGTGTATTGTATTTTCCCTGCATGTTTGTTTTCGTTTATAAAAACAGAATATGGTTCTTACATTTATGTCTGTAGTATGGTGTTCAGAATAATATGTTATTTATATATTTTTCTAAACTGTTTCATCGTTAATAACAATTTCAATATTTCTATCTCTGTGATAAATCGAAACTTACTATCTAACGGAATGTTTCTACAATAAGGGTCGATTGTTGTGCCGACGTTTTATTGTACAAGATTCAAATTGAACGTCGTTGTTCTTATTGTGACTTTAGAACGTGTAGGAGAGTCAACGGAATTCGATTTAGCGAGAATACAGTTTTTGGTAATAACTTTCCAGAATAAGATTTAAAAATTCCAATAAGAACAAAAACACATGTCTTTTTAATACCTTCGAAATGGTTTATGTAAGAACATTGTTTTTTTTTATCTGTATACCTGTGAAAATATCAGATCAAATGTTGATCTTTTAAATGCACTCTATTCAGGTGTTTCCCCAACTAACTTACAGGTTTTAAAATATGGACTTGGAACAATTGTTCTTGTTTTAAAATCATTTCAAGTGTATACGGACACCACAAAGATAATACTTGCTTCTAAAATGCATCACAAAACTATTCAAGTAAATCGACTCCAATGCTCCCTTAGGTTTAATAATCGGCCCTTAACTATATGGTAATGCTGGTATCCATGCAATAATAAGTAATAGCAATGAACTTATAGTCAACGACTGTAGTGCAATGGTAAGCAATACTGTCATATAAATGTGGGATGGCTCTTGAAAAGTACAACGATATTGATTAATTATTTTTATTCATTGTTTATTCATTCATCTTGAGATTATAATTAGATGAGCGTAGCGAAGATTCCATTTCACACTCCGAAAAAAAATGGGCTTCGTTTTTATGTTTCTTTTTCTTTTTTTTTTAATATAAGTTTGTGCGCGGCATACAGGTCAGGAAAAAATACCAATCGAATTGAAACTTTTTCTACATATTTCTGTCGTACGAGAATAGGCTAGGATTGTTATTCAGAAAAATCGGTCGAAATGTTTTTCCGGCAAAAAATCGTGAAGTTTGAAAAATCTTCATAAGAATAACCCGGAGGAAAAATACTTGAAAAACAAGATTTCTTCAAAAGCTCTCAAATTTTCACCAAATATAAACAGTACAGTTATACACCTTTTCAGAGATTTTTGCAACAATCGGATAACAAATATCAAAGAAAACGCAATAAAAGTGTAAATTTTATTGAATATTTGGATCAATTAGTTTTGCAAAGTGTTTATGAGACGGGTTGCAGGTTACTATAAATATCAACAAGTTGCAAGTAAGGTTATTGAACGTTTGAAGTAATCCAAGGCCCGAAGATGTAGATTGAGCTGAGAGAATATTTTTCATTCTACATTTCCATACTTCTAAGCTCATCTCACAACGCGCATCCCGCATCCCGCGTTTTCCTAGTATAAATATATTGGGAAAAATGGTTGAATATTGGATAATATTGAATTATTTTGTAGTTTGGCCTATTCACTTATTCCTGGTTCTTTGGAATGGAAAAAAATGGAAAAATAGTAGGTAGAAAAGTGATTGATCAGTGTAAAATTTGATGTTTATGTATACATTATATGTCAGTTATTTATACATAAATTGATTATAATTAATATATCATGAGTATCATCATGAATATATTATAATATAATATTAAACTTTATTATAGGCCTACTATGAAGTTTTATGAATGTCATTGTTGTGGCAGCAATTTTCAAGATTATTGGTAGACCCAAATGGAAATTACAAAAACTGTAGGCCTACTCGGAAAACTCTTATAGGTGTACTCAATTTCAAGTATCTTATGAGGAAAAAAAAGATCTATGAGGGTGATTTTCTAGTTGAACTTGCAGCTCATGTCCATTACAATTAAAATATGAATAACAATCGAGTCTTCGGCATAAAAACTGATCAACATTCGTAATATTGGAATATTGGTGCATTTTTCACGAGCCAACCTAAATAATAATGCTTTCAAACGATATATTTATAATCTTGAAAAATAAATATCGTACAAATTGAAATGAATCTACTGTAATTACATTCTCAAATTATTGTCTTTAATATCTATCGTATTTCGTATTCTCAATATTTTGTAGTTTCAGTCATTACTCTTACTTGTCAACAAAATACAACATATTATATTATAACAGAGTGGCTAGACATTTCTTGTACCATACTTGTCCGTTGTACGTACAATGTTTTCATAATATTTAATTAATTTGACTGTATAAAACGTCTGGAATGTTCACTATTACTTTGTAAGTACTGTACCGGTATGGTATATGTGAATCTCTCAAATTTGATGATTTTATTTGTATTGTGCTGAAAATAAAATGTAATTCTGGATTAAATGCTAGTTTGATACTTCTTTATACCATGCAGCCCCCAAATAACAAAGGGTTATAAGTTATCACTTACGAGGTTACAAACTGAATGAATATACAAACTTATTCACAACTTATTTATTCAACTTATTTATTTATTTACAAACTTGGTATTTTTGAAAGGAGACGGTGGTCTACTATTATTAAAACCACAAATATTTATTTATTTATTCAATCTTTATTAGCAACAGGGCAAGCCTCACAAGTGTAATATAATACAGTAGAATTTTTTCAGTAAGTTTATCATTAGTAGGTACATTTTTTGCCTTGGCGAGTTTTATTCTTTGATCCCAACCATATGCTCCTACATGTTGAATAATTTCTTCAGTAAGTTTTTCACTTCAGCAAGTATTTTGTCTGGTCCCCTGAAAAACGTACTGACGAGGTTTCACTGCATAATCACAAACATTCCAAACATATTTTTGAGAACTAGAAAACAACAAACTTAGAAACTTTGGTACTAATATACAAATACGCATCCAATAGTACAAATATACAAATATACGTGTTATGTTTGTATAGCTATGGTATTTTGAGTCTCAATGTTTGTTCAGGGTGAGATTTATGATTAAACATACAACTGCATCTTTCAAAAGTGTTGAATGGGTAAACTTTCAACAATGAGTTTTCTACAATTACCAATTACTTTTTTACAAGTATTTCGTCGGTAGACCACATCTATCTTTCATGGATACAAGTATTTAAAGGACATAACAACCCTGAAACTAGTTTCTAACAAATGATGACAATATTTATTTCCCTCATTTTAGAAGAAAGGCGCTAAATGACCTCGCTGTCGATGCGCCTTAAAACCCTAATATTCATTCAT
The DNA here is from genome assembly GCA_964007535.1 of Brachyptera risi. NCBI lineage: Eukaryota > Metazoa > Arthropoda > Insecta > Plecoptera > Taeniopterygidae > Brachyptera > Brachyptera risi. The sequence goes on from OZ023337.1 coordinate 29,214,164, forward strand.
TCAGGAAACTAGAAATCATCATCTCAAATTTACAAATGACTCAATTCTGTTTATGTTTCTATGCAGGGTCGGTAATGTCTACGTCATGGCTCATGGTCTCTGGAGGACAAGAAAAATAATACAAATTTCTGAAATTGAGAAGATGAGTTTTAGTTTTCTGTAAAATTATAGAAATAAAATATTGTCATTATTCTTTAATCTAGTTTCAGGGTTGTGATGTCCTTCAAGGTTTATTTTAAATATAGAACTGTTGAATTACATTGTAGGCCTATAGTTTTTGGAATACAATGCTCTTTCTTTTCTTTCTTTCTTTCTTTCTTTATATTTTTTTCTTCACATGTGATACAGTCAATACTTTGGAAGTTCGTATACGGACGGCACTTGGCTTCTAGAGCTTGTAGTACTTTCTTAGTTAATGGGAGCGTAATGCTAATTAGACAAGAATTTGTTTGGAAAATACAAACAAACATTTGGAAAGACTGTGACTGAAATAACTTTTAGTCATAAAATAAATTGTGAAATAAGTTCCTCCTCTGTGGCAATGCTTGGCATTAGTTGTGAGTGACAAAAAAAAAATGATCACCACAAAGTAATCCAGTTCCAACTTTGCTTCAACTGCTTTGTTTCCAACTTTGCAACTTCTTTGCTTTCCAACAATAGCTTCAGGATTCTTACCGTATTTTACTTTTAATGCAACAGAAATAATCAATTCATCACAATCTAAAACTATTTGATGTAACCTTCACATAAAATTATACAAACTCAAGAAAAAGACTGATAACTCACCACATTTGATAAAATAATCTTTATGAAACATTTGAATATATTTTGTTCCCATAATACGGACACTCAACAAAAAATGGAACTTAAGTTGTCCCGGTCAATATAAAAAATAATATGGGACAGAATACGAAAACCGGGAGGGATGGTCAACTTACGTATACTGTAGAGAAGTAGGCCTACTATGCGTATACCCATGTTCAATAACTTTAAAAACTTATTTGTTGGCACACGTTTTCTTGTTTGGATGAATGTATTCTGATATTTTCAATATATTTGGATATTAGTTATTAATCCTTTTGATAATTTCAATCAATTATTCAAACATTCAATTAATTTTAATCAATTTTGGTTGAATATTATTTTAATGAACAAAACCATATTAATATTGAATAGAATATTAATTTTGAATAAAATATTATTTGAATAATATTTTGTTCACAATAAAAATGAAAAATCAATGCTATAATAGACCATAAACATTGACTTTGTATAATTTTATTTGCATGTGTCAAAAGATAAATATAGGTAGGCCTACTTATAATCTTTTTAATTACATAAATAGATCAACAAATTACTTCTTAGTTTTAGCAAATGGTTTCAGTAGTGATTTGGTTGAAGTATTATTTAGAAGTTGAAGTACTCGCTCATCCCTAGGTCGACATGGTGTTTTCCAATGTCTTGTTTGAATTTCCTTTGAATACAAAGTACGCAGAAAGAGTTTCAATTTTATTAAGTATACATAAAATCCGCTAGGGGGCTATGGCGCAATCTTATATGAATAAAAACAATTATTTAAATTAGATAGCTCTTTCACGCATCGCACCTCTGAATAAAGATAATATTATGGCTCTGAGAGCAATTATTGTAAGTTACAAAAAGTATTATCCTTGAAAAGCAAAGATTTCAAGTGACAATGACAGGCTGGCGGGAATAATGCATACGTGTTGGTGTTAGACTTCTGGTCAAGTTCACGGTCAATGCTTCTTCGTCGAGAGTGCCGATCTCCACCATTTTGTTTATTTTCCATTGAACCGAGTTGATTGTGTGAAATATTATAAAGTTTAATGAATTTGAGGATCTGTGAACATATAAATTAATTGTCACATATATGGTTCTGTTGTTTCCCCTGGTAACAGGGGGTGTAGAAATTTGCAGACATTGGGCGCATCGCGAGTAAACACGTTAAAGTGACCGTGTCCGGGGGCAAAGACTCTCTCAATAGTAATACGACTGGGAATAAAAATAGGAAAAATCGTGCGGTCACTCTCAGTCTCAATAAAACAGACATTCAGAATCAAGTCATTGTAGGTGAAAATATGAATCATATAAATGACAAAGAAACCCCTAACAATGAGGTTGAAGAGATGGACACCCAAGACGGTAAGAAGCATTTCAACAATATGCGATTTCGGCGTCTAGGCTTTTGTAGTTGTAGATGGCGGTAGGCTAGGGCTAGGCAATTAGGCCTATCTGCGACTTTTAAGTAGGCCTAGCCTCTACAGTATTTAGAAGACACCCACAAATTTTGTGTTCATTTTCTATGCAGCATAGGTAGGCTGTAGGCTGTGCCATTATTAACACTGACATTTACTAATTTGTTTCATTTCCTTCATCCAGTCTTAGGGCCTAGGCCTAGCCCAAGTTTAGAGAGTATTGGCAGTAGGCCTAGGACTTCCATTGGCTTATGGGTGAGAATAGTCTAGGCTTATGACAGTGTTGATTGTTTTGACATTTAGCAAGTCGGTGTTTTTCTTCTTTTATAGTTGAGACTGTAGAGACACCAAACGACGCAGGCGGAGGGGACGTTGTAGGTATGGAGAATCGCCCAGTAAATGGAGAAGCTCCAGAAGCAAGTGGAATACAAGATACAGAAATGGAAGAAGGTAGGTTAAACACTAAAATTGTAGGCCAGGCCAAGCTTGATCTCTATAGACTCGGCTTCGCGCATAGTTGACTGCGCTTGACCTGCCTCTTTTCAGGAGAAAATGCAGGAAAACCCATGAAACCACAGTTCAAATATAGGCCTAGGCCTATAATACAGAAATGAGTATATTTTTAAACTAGATCAAACTGATCACTAATAATTAATCGAAGATGGAAATATTGTCCATCTTGACAATTGTTGATCTGGCTTCAATGTAGGTCTAGTCTTCAATAATATATTTTCATCTGATATTGAATAAAACGTAACCATAAGTCTAGCCTGTCTAGGCTTACCTAATATCTGACAAAATGTACAGACTCTTGTTTTTGAAAGTCATACTTTGGCTACTATTTGAATGGCATTGTTACCAATTTGACAATATTGGAGCTATGAGTGACTACCCTACGTCAAGTATCTAGGTTGCTCATTCCTTATAAATCGTACTTTGCCTGTAGTGTTGACAAAAATATTGTAGCTTCGGAGCTATGTTCAAGTTGGCATGCCAGTAAAGGTAGGCCTAAAGGCTTTATAATTCTGTATTAGTGTAGGCCTATTCAATATGTATAAGTCAATTTTGTAGTTTTACAATCATTTGAATATGTTTGCCCTTCTGGCCTATATTGTAGCTATCGTGCTGACTGGTATAATAGTACCGGTAATAATCTGTGCTTGACTCCATTGTTTTTCTTCATTTTGTTGATCCAGACGAATCTCGTTCCGAGGCGACGTTTCGACACACTGTACACAACTTCAGTAAGCTAAAAGAGTCGCAGCTGTCCGCTTCTTGTTACGTTCGAAATCTGCCGTGGAAGATTATGATAATGCCGCGTACGAGTCAGACTCAGGACCGACAGACACAACGTAGTCTGGGGTTCTTTTTACAGGTAGAGGTACTACTCGACCCAAAAAACTTTTTATCCATCATCTTAGATACCTATTTTTAGTTTCTTTGATATACACAGTTGAACTGGTTGATTCTCCTATTTGACCTTCATCTTACCCTGAAACATATTTTCACTTGACTTATTCAGCTTTATTGTTGGTCGATAAACTTAATCGTAAACTTGGCAGTGACTTTATTCTTCATTACATCTTGGCCGATATGCTGTATGTAATTTACAATGAATCGCTGATTTTATGATGTGCATCGGACAAGATATTGTAATGTAGAAGAGTGCAAATTGATTCTAGGTTCAGATGAATGTGTTACAATGATTTTCAATCGATTTCACTTTGCAAAATCAAAACGTAATTTTATGTATGTGAGTTACAATTTAGTCTAATCAGTAGACTATAATAATTATAAGTCTAGTGTCTAGCCTATTTTTTATTAGTCAAACAAATTATTTTTCCAGTCATTTTTAGTAGTCATCCTGAATATGATTTTTCTCAACTGTTTTCTTATTATTATTTGTTGATCAAGTGTGCTTCAATTAAAATGATGATGTTAAAATGTACCGTACGGTACCTTGTTCAAATATTGGTTGAAGTAAAAATTATTATAAAAATGAGAATGCAATATGATAGAACTTTTATTCCCATAAAAGATGTCTTAGGTTGGATGAAAGTTATAAAATCAATGGTCATATCATGAAAGAGCAGTAATTATAATAATTGAGCAATTACTCGATCTGTAAACCTGATTTCAGTTTTTTTTTTTTGTATTCTAACAAAAATAAGGACAAAAGCACATAGTGTGAGAAGTATCAGAAATAAATTACCAACAAAAATCAACATTTTAGAATCTGCGTCGACTGACCAGTCGGCGTAAAGATGAAATACGTTAATTGAGGATCATTTTGTAAAGCGGCGTTGATGCATTGCTGCACGTATTTGTTCCAGTGTAACGGCGAATCGGAATCGTCGTCGTGGAGTTGCTACGCGGTCGCCGAACTCCGACTTTTGACAGTTAAAGAAGACACCGACGCATTTTGTAGAAGTAAGTCATACCAGCTTTGAGCATAGTGAAACCTCTGTCCATCGTTTTTCAAGGGACCAGGAAGATGAAACCATCGATACAGGAAAATTTAACATTGATTATATGGGAGTGGGGCAAGAAAAAATGAATGATACAAGCAGGAAAACAATAGATCTGGGAATGATGCATAGAGGTTTCACGGTATAGAAAAATAACCAACATAGAAATGATGACAAAATGACGGTTCAGCATTCAAGGCTCAACAATAATAGATCGGAGTATTGAAAATGATTTTTCAATTTCCAGTGAAATTAAACTGGGTTTCAGTTGAGCTTTTCATGTTTCTGGATTCAAGTTTAATGTGTGAAAATGATGAGTGTCACTTGTACTTTGTCTTGACTGTAGGCTGAAAATTACCATGACTTGCACTATAGGGGATTATACGCGCTCATTCATGGGCGCCGCCATATTGGCTTTGTCAACAAACGTCAGTTTGTATATGTAGTGTAATATATAGTGTGTAAAATCTACACCTCATTAATGGCGGCTAGTCTAATGTGCGCGCAAAGTATCGTGGTACGGTAATGGCGAAAATATAATGGCCTCCCTGTATTAAATAGCATGGACTGGGAGTAGAGCTTTAAAATCTTTCCACCATGTTTGCATTTGCAGCTCAGGTTATACTACGTGACCTCACACTTTCTAAAACATTTCTTTTGATCTCTCGACAAAGTTACGTCATATTGACTTGGGACTTTTTTTACTGAAATCTGGGAAATGGATTGAGAAATAAGTGTTATTCTTTCTTTTTGCCGGTGGAATATGTTAATGTATTGGAAAATGATAAAATACAGTCAACTGTTATTCCAAAACATTGTTCTAGGCTATACATGTCATATTAACAAGCCTCTGAATGCTGAATAGAAGTAATATTGGTGAATTTATTGTTTCACATATCAAGTACAATAATAACTATACAAATTATACAATAAAACCATTTGTTTCTGCTATAAGTGTTATGAAAGGCTATCTAAACACAAGTATCTGTGCGATATAACCGAAAAAAAAAACCCGGCGGGAGGTAGGGTAGTGATTTCGTAACCTGGCTGTCAGGTGGTTAAATACAGTTTGCATAGATTTATTTTCACGAGAGGAAAGGTGGAAATCAAAGTGGGTGTGGTCTAGTAATCTATTGAATAATGCACAGTTGGAGATGGAAATTTCCTATTCAATAAATTATTCGAATCTGTGTTATTGATTCAGTGGCCTTATGATGCTACGGTTCTCGGAACTCTTCCTCCATTTTCATCAGGTATATGAAAGATTCAGAGGTCTAACTCTAGTCTACTCTAATTCCAAGTGTAGCTTCCTTGACTAGTGAAATTCATTGTTGTCCTTTTAAAGAATGTTAGATGATCAGAAACTTGAATTATTGCTATTATTAATAGTATAAACAGTTAATTATCATTGATAGTAGTTGTTTAAAAGAACTCATTTGCTAATACAGTATAGTTTGCATGGGGCAGACACCGTTTCTAGTACGGACAATCTAGCTGTTAGTGGGGTCGTTCGTAAAAAAAAAAAAATGGTCGAAGAAAAGAGTCTACCAACTGAATATTTGTAAAAACTTTTGTGATTGTAGAGAAACTTGAATGTGGCAGATTAAAACATCTATATTGTAAATCTGATTGTAAAAAATCATTGGCTCAAACAGTCCTCATCTGTACAACTAAAGCGGTGATTTATTTGTCAAGTTGGTAGCCAATCTTTTGTAGTTTTTCAAGTATGTCAACCTAGAAAGAGATACTAATTAGTAGGCCTACAATCTTGCTACAAGGTCAACCTTACAACAGATAGGAAAAGATTCACGTGTTTTTACTGCATCGTTAAGAGATATAGGACCGTGGCATTCACATTCAGTTTCTGGTAGTCTATTTTCATGTGAAACTTGGCATTTTGTAGCAAACTACTATTAAAAACGGAGCTGCTAACTCAAGATCAAAAACTACTGGATTATCAACAGAGATTCCACATTCTTTCGGACTTTTTAGTCTGAGACAGGAAACTGTCGGAATACCACTTAGCCTACTGTAGATAATCATTCAAGGAAAGAGATAACAATTCTTTTCAACTTGACTATTGGTTTCTCCAGTTGGTTTTATATTCAAACACACTTTTCGAAAACAATTTTTCATGCAATACAGCTTGATGTCTTCAAAACCGTGTCTGATACCAAGAAATATCTAAATGTATCTAAATGCTGTGAAAAAGAGATTCATGGAAAAATAGTGAAATAGAATTTAATGTGAATAAATCGAACTACTATGAACCATGAAGAAAACCGAGAACATTGTGAAATATTTACATTTGATAGTCTATTTCAATGATGCTTGATTCCTACAACTCTGTGCATCGTTAGTAGCTGGTTTTCAACTCGGGAAATTTGAATGCCATATCACAGACTTGAAGGTCGGGTAGTGTGTGGTAGCAGTATGTACCAAAAGATAGCACTCAAATGCTTCGTCTGAGTACTGGCCAGTCTCATGGCATTCTGTTTCGGTTTTTTCTTCAGTGAGTTTTTTCATTGCGTTTTATTCACGAAAGAAGGTTGTCTACCAACAAAATGATTGTAAGAACTTTGGTAATTGTTGAGAAAATCGTTGCAGATTTGATCATGTAACACTTTTGAATGATGTAGTTGTGTTATTAAGTATAAATCTCGTCCTGAAAAATCATTGACTCTCAAAATAGCACAGCGATCTAATAAACCAGTGGTATTTGCGTTTGTTATGGTGGTAGATGACCTTCTTTCGTGTGTGTAAGTATGTCTATATTATAGTATTACTTGGAGCTGTTTGTACCAATACCACCTTATGATGAAATATTAATTACGGAATGCATCGTCGGCATATCTCCTATAAACTATCCACCTCTAACTTTCTTCTCGTTCTCCAGAAATCCAGCACCTGTTCTACAGCAAGGAGAACGACTGGGGCTTCAGCCACTTCATGTCGTGGAACGACGTGCTCGAGCCCGAGAAGGGTTTCATCAAGGACGACTCCATCACGCTGGAGGTGCACGTCGTCGCCGACGCCCCGCACGGTGTCAGCTGGGACTCAAAGAAGCACACGGGCTTCGTCGGGCTCAAGAACCAGGGCGCCACCTGCTACATGAACTCGCTGCTGCAGACCCTCTACTTCACCAACCAGCTGAGGAAGGTGAGTTTCGCCACTAGTCTTTTTGACTTGAAACCGTGTCAATGTCTTCGATCATACCTCATACCTCGATAGTTTTTCAAAATACCACGAAAATGAATCCTCTGAAATGAACCTCTGAAAGGGTTGCGTTGCTTTGCTGGCTGGAGATGATGTCCTCACTTCCTATCCCTCCCATGTTGAAAATATGTTCCAATTGGTCCACGTTTGAAGAACTATTGACCGTGCATAGATAAGTGGTGATAAAAGGAACTAACTTGACTCAATGATCTCAGCTCGGCTAATAACAGCTGTCAAGTTTGTCGGCCGTTTCTACAAAAAACAACACTAGATAGAGCAGCGATCAATATTTCTCAGGAAAGTACTCAGAAAATGGAACGTTTTTTCGAATTAGTGAAGTCACCATCTCCAACCGGTAAACCAACGCAACTCTCAATGCATCTTGGTTTCGCCACTAGTCTTATGTCTTCAATCATACCTCGTACCTCGATCGTTTTTCAAAAGACTACGAAAATGAAACCGTCCGTGAAGAAATATACAGTAAAACCTTGATCCATCGTTTTTCAAGAGACCAGGAAAATTTAACATTGATTATATGGGAGTTGGGCGAGAAAAATTTAATGATACAAGCAGGAAAACGATTGATCTGGGAACGATGCATAGAGGTATCACTGTATGAAAAAAACATTATTTGGAAGAAGGGCGAGAAGAAAAGTTACTGTTGTGAGTGGCCGAGTGGTTAATACACTGGACTGTCATTCAGGAGACGGGGGTTCGGTTCCCGCTATGGTCTACCATCCTGATCCAGGGTTTTTTAGTGGTTTCCCTCTGTCATTCAGGTCAGTACTGGGATGATTTCTTAACAACAGGCCATGACCAACTTCTTCCCACTATCCAAAAACACCGAATAAAATAACCTTTCATCTCATCATCCCATCATCTCATATATCATTCACCAACGCAATAAATCGTAGTCATCAGTACAGTGCGTCTTCAAACCCAATATAAATAAATAAAAGAAGAAAAGTTGATAAAAGTGGGAAAATGATGGCTCTTCAGGCCCATTCACAATCAAAATTAGCGTGAGTAAACCTGACTTGAGGGTCAATAGGAAGTTTTTGTGGCTGTACAATGTTGGTGGTAAACAGCAGAGCATGGGAAAGTATAAAATAAAACCTGCGCTTATCTAAACAATTGACGACTAGTGATTGACCCGCCCACAAACGTCACAAAACAAAACATCCAATCAAATGGGTTTTGTTATGTGGGAAATTTGACATTCACCAATCCGAGTATCTCTAAATTCCCACATGAGGTATAGATCAAGGGGGCCTGGCGATTAGACACGCCTATCACTAGTGGTCAATTACATTCATTTTTAAAAACTACGTTGCTGACAGTTTTTTTATAACCTTTCGTCAGCCGCATTGCATTTGGAAGCACATTCTCTTTTTACTTCAAGTGTCTAATTCACAACAGATTTAGCAATAAGAACAGCCAATGATCTTGATGTCATTAGAATTGCAAAATGCCTAGGATCAGTTGATTCAATTGACCAGTTGCGTTCCACTTTGTTATCGATTTGTATCCAATGAACCGACGCTTACTGCTTCATGAAAAATCAGTGAAAACGTTGCTGTTACTGCTAATTCCTTACTGCTACTGCGTGTTGTTGTGAACGAGAATGTAAATTATGACCGAGCAATCCTTGCTCCTAAGAATTGAACTCGACACGTAATAATTTATTTTATTTAAATAGTAGGTTGCCCTGAAGGAATCATAACGATGTGTGTTTCCGTTGTTTCAAACATACATCCCGTAACGTCAAACTCAATGTCATGCTTCTTGTCCCGAATTATAGCTTGAATTTCCTTGACGCGCATCTTCACCCTGTAACACAGACCTCTGTCGTGCATCGTAATCTTTTTCACGTATGAAAATCTGTCGTACAATTCTGTCACTTGTTCCGGTAACAGCTGTTTACAACGAGATATTCTCAAGCTCGTCAGCTCCGCCATCGGATTGGTCAGTCGCACCAATGCTCCTCCCGTGTATCGCCAATCCGTCCGATTTAAACCGTCCAATTTGATTTTATTGATTTGCGTTGCGTCCTTGAGACACGCCGCAACAATTCCATCCGCCCAGTCGATTGATCCTCCAATGGCAACTGACCTCAGATTGCGAAAGATACGGACGCTCGGGTAATAATCGTCGTATTCAGGAGGATAATCCGGCCACGGTTGGCCAATGTGGACTAACGTGAGATCCCTCAGATTGGGACAAAACCTTCCGATTTTTATAATATCCAGTTTGCTGATACTTTGCGCTTCATCACTGCCGCTCACGTGTAACAACGTCAAATGGTCGTTATTGCTCGTTACGATATACTTCATGAAGTCTTCAAATTGAAACAAGTCGAGTTCTAGTTCGTTCAGCAGAATTTTGCTCGCAGACAGCATTTTCAGACTCTGACTGCCGGTCGAACGGACGTGACGACTCAGTTTCAGACTTTTTATACGCGGACAGTGGATCATCAAAGCTCTCGTGCGCTGCGGAGTCGCTGAGTCTTCGATCGCCTGCGTCAACGACAGCGTGGCGGTCAGATCGTCCATATCTTCCGAAAGAATATCGCCCAGATTTCTCACATTGAAAATCAATAGTTTTGGCATCAGTTTAATGAACCTTCGCATAAAACTCACCGAATGGTTGAAGAAGCGATGCGATTCGTCAAGAAGTACTCGTATTTCTGAACAATTTGTGAGATGCATAAGATTGCCTCTTTTATCGGAACCGTAGATGTAAGACTTGAAATTCAGCCGTTCCAGTTTCTTACAGTTCTCTGCGATGACCCAAAAATGTTTGTGAACGTCTCTCACTATTACTAAATCTAGTTTCACGATGTTCGTCATGATTTGGATCTTGTTCGTCCAGAATTTTGCGTCGGTAATGTAACTCGTTGTATCTAGCCACGAACGCTTATCCTTCTTATTGATGACGAAAGTTCTCGTTTCGGCATTCATAAATATATCGACCAATATCCTTTTGTCGTTGAGCAAAGTCGGTCGATTGACGGAATCGTCGATCGTTGTGATACCGACCTCGTCCGCGAACGAGCCGATGTGGTTGGTCACGTGATCTTGCACCAAGGCCGTCTGAATGCGACAGCATTTGTTGTCGTACGAACCGTACCGCGCTTCTATGTTGACGCAAGTCGTCAGCAACAGGTCTGCGGCTCGGTGCAGCGCGATGTCGTACAGACGGGCCGGCTGCTTGAAGTGTAGCATTTCTGTTGCGAGCGCCCGCGTTGTATCCGTTGCCATTTCACAGGGCGTAAAGCAGTCGATGTAGCCGATGTTTGCCAAGCTGAATAGAATGTCAACACTGGTAATTTTGAGTTAGGGATTAAATTTTGATTTAAATAAAATGTGATGCCCAAGACGTACTGAATCAGTTTCTTGGCAACTGTGAAGTATTGATTAAAAATGTTGACAATGTTAATTTTCCATTGTTGTAGCTAAGCTAATACTATAAATCACATGCTTTTTTCATGCACCAACAGTGGCCTACGATTTTTCAAAATTCGAGTATGGTAATTAAAATGATGAAAATAGCTCGTTATTCATGTTGTGTAAAAAAAAACTTCATATTTTATATTCTACTTTTTATAAAATTGTGGAATTTTAAAAAATCTTCCATTAAATAATTGAGGGGGTGTTACATATCTAGTTGATCCCGTGATTGGTGATGAATTAATTGAAGTGACATTTGTATCCAAGCTAATCAACAACATTGATTTTGTGTTGCGCTAATATGGATAGGGTGAAAAGTCTTTCACTTTCCGAACGTCCGGAACACATTATGACTGTTTCTGTGATATTTATCGGGACACAAAACACTTGAATGTTGATATCTTCCACTTTGAACATGAGTCTCTTGGGCAATGATCACTTCTTTCCATTAACAGCAGATGTAAAGTTTATCATTATACAAAAATTGAAAAAAAAAATTGATAGAATAATTAAAAAAAAAAACCTTTGTTTCTGTTGCAGGCGGTGTACAAGATGCCGACGGAAAGCGACGACTCTTCGAAGAGCGTCGCACTCGCCCTGCAGCGCGTCTTCCACGAGCTGCAGTTCTGCGACAAGCCGGTGGGCACGAAGAAGCTGACCAAGTCGTTTGGCTGGGAGACTCTCGACTCGTTCATGCAGCACGACGTGCAAGAGTTCCTGCGCGTCCTGCTCGACAAGCTCGAGAGCAAGATGAAGGGGACGTGCGTCGAGGGGACCGTGCCCAAGCTGTTCGAGGGGAAGATGGTGGTGAGTTGGCGGCGGCGACGGACTGACGGGACACTTTTGAGGGACGTCACGAACCTGAAACTGGATATCAACGAATAATGACGATATTTATTTACCTAATTTCACTGTCGGAGCGAGTAAAATTAGAGAAAATACAAGTTACGTAATATGTAACTTGTATTTTCTGTCTTTTTTACTCATTCTCTCATTCAGATATTATCTTGATTCTTGATGTTATCCAGCTTATCGAGGTTCATTACGTAGATAGGCCTACTCATTGTGTAAAGCCATTGAAAGAAAACAGAGATGATATTGATATCATCAGAGATTTCAGAAATTTATGTGAATTATGTTTTAAACTGGTTAAATGTAAGAATGGCTCTGCCAAATTTCGCCAGCAATAAAGATCCTATAATAATTATAATGAAAATATACAGACGCGATGTTTCAACTATTGCCTTGGTCACGACAGAGTAGATGGTGATGATGAAGGCTGCTGATGAAGGATGAAGGCTGTTCAGTTAGGTGGGGTAAAGGGTTTGGAGGGGGGGAAAGGGGAACTGAAAATAATAATTTGATGGTGGAGAGAGGGGGGGGGGGTAGAATTTTATTTGAAGGCAGGCCTACTTCTTGAAAGAAGTACAGTAGTCACTTGGTTAGTGATATTTAGAGACGCGGCTTGGTTATCAGCGCTAGAAACAAGTGATACATGTTTGTTTTTCACTTTGTTTTTCAGTCCTTCATAAAATGCAAGAACATAGTATTCACATCGACGAGGATGGAGACCTTTTACGACATCCAACTGAACATCAAGGGCAAGAAAAGCAGTAAGTCTATTTTATTATTCATCAGTTATATCATATAGGGCTGTGCGAGCAGAGCTTTTTGAGTTCGAGCAAGTTTCGAGCGAGATTGCCTTATTTCGAGCGAGTTTCGAGCGCTATTTTAGTTCGAGCGAGTTTGAGCACAAATTTTAATTCGTGCGTGTTTGAGCACAAATTTTAAAGAAAATTTAATTAAAAAAAAAACATTGTAAATAAAATCATATCTTGAAATATAGCAGGAATATAAAAAAACAATATGACCAACCCTTGAAAAATACTTCAGCAACATTTTCGTGAAAAAATTGAATTGAAAAAAATGACTGAGAAAAACGAAAAAATTCATTGTTGAAAATTTCGTAAAAACCAAATGATCATGTGAGTTTTTTATTTTTTTTTATTTTCATTTTTTTGCAGTTTTAGCGTGATAGTTATCTAAGTGCAAATTTTGAAGTGGATACAATCAATATTAAAAAAGATAGCCTCGAAAATCATCACGTCCCGGTTAAAATTACGACAATTTTGTATTGCGTACGAGAGAAACCGGGCGAAACTACTTGATAAGTTCGCTACTGATGAGCTACTTGATCGGCTAACTTCGCCGGTGACGACGCGAACTTTTCAACATTGGCGCTCGGCTGTCCCGAGTGTCTTGGCAACACGCGTGATGACGTTTTAATCTGTCCTTGAAGAGTTTGTTGTGGGGGAGGAACTGGGGAAGGGAGAGAGACGCGTGTGCGTGTCTGGTGATTACTACGACTCAACAGAACTCACTCGGAGTCAGTCAGTCCGGTGCAACTGACAGTGTGAGATGATACGCGTTGTAATCATTCAGCAAGTTCTATATGCAAAATCGAATGGAGAAATGCAGAAACAAAACTTTCTCATAAGTTTCAGACACTATATATTTATTATTCAATACCAATCTGTTGAATGATAAAAAGATGACAAGTTTATTCTCGCTCGCTTGAAAACGTTCGAGACCCGAAAGTATTTCGAGACTCGAAATTTCGATCTGAAAAAAAATCTTTTCGAGCAAGTTCAAGTCTCGATCTCAACTCGAACTCGCTCGAAAATTTCGAGTCTCGCACAGCCCTAATATCATACGAGTAGAACAATTCATCCGCGCAATCGTATTAGTTTGAGCTGACGTTGGTTATATAATTGACAATTATAGGTGACAATATTATCAGCTAAAAATAGAAAATGTATGAAGGCCTACTACAGTGGAACTTATTTAATACGTTTTTCAGGGGACCAGACTATAAAAATTTATTAACATGAAAAGCTTATTAATGAAACTGTTTAACACGTAGAGCATATGGTTGGATCAAAAAATAGAACTTATAAATATAATAAATGTATGAACAAAAAACTTTTAACAGAGGTTCTACTGTACATTTTTTTCTATTTGCCGAGTGATTGTGAAAAGTTGAGAGTCTACTGACAATAGTTTCCTTTGGAGATTGAATGATTCTCGATTCTCCTATACAATCTAAGAAACAGATTGAAAATTCATATTACTTTTTTTCTGCTGATAAAATACTCTAATCTATTGAAAAATGATACAGTACAGCCGTGGCCCATCTTCTTCTCGTTGAACGTTTTCAATTTGTCGTAAGCGTGACGTCCTCTAACCTGTGACTTCTCTTGTTCCAGTCAACGAGTCGTTCCTCGACTACGTGTCGACGGAGATGCTGGACGGCGACAACAAGTACGACGCGGGCGAGCACGGGCTCCAGGACGCGGAGAAGGGAGTCATCTTCGCCACGTTCCCCCCCGTCCTCCACCTGCACCTCATGCGCTTCCAGTACGACCCCATCACCGACTGCTCCGTCAAGTTCAACGACAGGTGAGTCGCGTCCGCGTCAATCTTTGTCGAATGTTCCCACTTTTCGTATTCATTTCTTTTGTGATGTGTCATGAAATGACAATGTTGTCGGTGTCACACAAAAACAAGTCAACAACAAATGTTTTACTTGTAGAATCGACTCGCTCCCTCTTCAGGCAATTGAAAATGTGAAAGCCACCCTCAGTAGCTCAGTCAGTCGAGGCACCGCTTCAGAAACAGAAGTCACCGCTGGGCGTGGATTCATCATCTTGTCATAGTTTCATAATCACCTGCTCATTCGTACCCCCGTATAACCTAGCTGTTGGTGGGGTCATTAAGCATACAAACAATCAGTCTCGTTCACTCATTCATTCACCTAGATAATATTTTCGAATATGATTAGATCAGTATTATTATGATTGGGCCTAGTATTAGTTTCATCAGATTGGATTATGTAGAACCTGTTTCCGGCCTTTCACACCAGAACATGATTTTCAATATTTGTGTACAATATTTGTCTCACTTTCAATCAGACATCTTATTTATCAAACATCTCTTAGAGAAGACTCATGTTTCATAGCATGATATGACAAAATATGGAATGCCATCGGCGCGAATAACCTCGTCGTTGAAGGTTGAAGCGCCGTAAAACAACACCATACATTCATCATTCGTTCCCAACAACCGCTCTCCGTTGCCAGGTTCGAGTTCTACGAGAAGATCAGCCTCGACCCGTACATCCAGCAGGCGGAGCCGACCAAGTCGGACTACACGCTCCACGCGGTGCTCGTTCACAGCGGCGACAACCACGGCGGCCACTACGTCGTCTTCATCAACCCGAAGGGGGACGGCAAGTGGTGCAAGTTCGACGACGACGTCGTGTCGCGTTGCACCAAGCAGGAGGCGATCGACAACAACTACGGCGGCCACGACGACGACCTCAACATGACGGTCAAGCACTGCACCAATGCGTACATGCTCGTCTACATACGCGACTCGGAGCTGAAGAACGTGCTGCAGGAGGTGGCTGAGGAGGACATACCGCAGGAGGTGGGTTTCGATCGCGGCAAACACACTGTGTGGTTGTTTTTTTTTTGGTGATTTTTTGCGGAGATTGTAATTGCTGTCATTTCTATTCGATGGTCTTTTAGAGTGGGTTTCGGTCGCGGTTGACGGACTGTAAGGTTGTTTTTTTTTCGTGTCATTTTTTGCGGAGATCGTAATTGCTGTCATTTCTATTCGACGGTCTTTAGAATAACTGAATTCCAATTAATTCGTGCTATGAAAGTTGATTTTTAAGTTTTAATCAAGAGTTTTGAAATGAGTTTTTTCAAGTAATTTTTGTGGTTATGGATATAGCACTCATTTCTGTAAATGTTGAAATCTATGGAATAAAATAATGATCCCATCTTTCATCCATAGCCTTAATTGAGGAACAATGATTTTGTATCAAGTTTCAATGTTATTTAAAAAAAAAAAAAATTGTAAATTCCCAAAGTCAGAGTTTCTATTTTAAAATATTTTTTTTATGTAATTTTTGCGGGGATGGTAATAGCAACCACAAATCTATTTTAATACACATTGTGGACAAGAAATGTCCATAAAGAAGAGATGTCTTCTTGATTATAATGTATCATTAAAATGTGGGCCCACATTATACATTTTCAAATCAATGTGGCTCTGGAACCTGAAGTCACTAAGTAGCTATGCTTCTGTGGTCATTTCCATTTATTAGTCTTCAGATTAACTTGGGTTTCAACAAAATCGATTGTAATAGCGATTATTTCCATTCATTTTTCTGTAGACTCACTGAAATCCAACAAATTCAGGGTATATTCAAGTTAAAATCAATATTTTTTATTCAAGATTGTACGCCTATTAGGAAAATAATCTTGACAATGTACTATTTTGAAAATTCATCTTTTCAAAACTATTTGACCAATCCAGTCCACTGCGAAGAGCCTCGTTACCGAGCGCTTTCGCGTGCGTATCGGCCAGCGTAATGACTCGCCGCTTTTCTGTCCTCCCCCAGCTGGCCGACCGCCTGTCCGAGGAGAAGCGCATGGAGCAGATCCGTCGCAAGGAGCGGAACGAGGCGCACCTCTACATGTCCGTGCAGGTGATACTCGAGGACAGCTTCGACGGCCACCAGGGCAACGACCTCTACGACCCCGACCGCGCCCTCTACAGGATATTCCGCGTGCGCAAACAGACGACCCTGCAGGAGCTCATGGAGCAGCTGGCCGACGCTTTCGTAAGTTGATTGGCGTCGATGTTGCGAGGAAACCGTTTGGTTTTGTGAAAGTTTGAATCTTGATTCGAGGTTATACCGTTGCAAATTTTTTCCTTGACGGTAAAGCTGGACTTCTGTGAATGCAGTATTTGCTAAGCAAATTTGCAAAGCGGATATTTTACCTGTTATGTTGGTGAAACGAACTATCAGTGAGGAGTATGAAGCGGCTTCTGAATGTTGAGCTCGGCCCAACTTTACCGCTTGGCGAATGTAAATCTCTGACTGTGTACATGGAAGGAAAGCTTGAATGACGTGAACCAGTCACTTTGCGGAACGTTTCTGACTGGTCCAAGTGACCTACCGGGGCGAAATATAACGTTAAATCGTGTTATCATGAATCAAGTTTGCTCACTTTTTTTCAGATCATTACGTAGGCCATTAGGTTTGCCGCCGTCCTTAGCTCGGTCAACTTGGGCACCGCTTCAGAAACTGAAAACACAGTTGAGCGTGGGTTCGAGTCTCACCTAATGCATTAGTTTTTGTAAACGTCCAGTCACTTACCACTTCACAGTTTCACCATCTCTTGTTCTTTCGTAGTTCTTACTTCTAAATTTAACGTAGCTGTGGGTGGGGTCAGTAAACAGTACAGGTAATCATAATCATTTTCGAGTGCTCAATCAAATTATAAATCGATTCAATACTGAATTTAGAGTATTTTGGAGTAGTAGACCTACTCTGAAAAAATGAGTGGACATTTTTTTCTGAGGTTATGCTAAGCCATCGTAAGATGAATATCTTGATATTAAAATAATAGGGTCCGAGTACATTTTGTAATGGATCATCTCAAGTTTTCATATTACCTAGCTGTTGGTGAGGAGGTAATTTGCACCAAGAAATATGAGATGCCGAGAACTTTCTAGTTTCTACCTTCTACTCCCGCTTCTATCACAGCGTTATACGCGCAGTGACGTTTAAAGAAGCCCACATTGTCGGTATCGGAGTTTCATTAACTTGTTTCCTCCGTTCCGCACAGAAATACCCCATCGAGCAGATCCGTCCGTGGCCGTTCAGCTACCGATCGAACCAGACGTGCCGTCCGACCCTGATTGACCTCGACGCCGACCTCCACAAGTCCGTCCTGGACGTGGCTGAAAACCAGAACCCGTGGAACATATTCCTGGAGCAGGTACGATATGGGTCTTCGTAGTCTTGCCATTGCCAGTCTTCTTACCACAAGCTCGCAATACCATAACTCTCAATTATTCTTAATTATTGGTATTTAATTATTATTTTTGTGATGATTCTTTTATTTTATTTTTATTTCAACATTAAAATCTTGATATAGGCCTACAACCATTGTGTCTCAATTAAGACTGAAGATGATGATTAAGACCAATGAATAGAATAATTGGAGAAAATTAACAATAGGCCTACAATACGAGAAATATAGGCTAGGCCTGCTATATATGGACCTGTTTGAAAAATTACTATTTTAAAATTAATAATGGTAGACCTATGTAAGGTAGTAACGTACCAAATCGTATTCATCTGTTCTTCCACTTATCTCTGAAAGTCCGTATCACATTATAGTGAAACCTCTATCCATTGTTTTTGAAGTGACCAGGAAATAAAACCATCCATGCAGGAAAACGATCTGTCCAGGAAAATTCAACATTGATTATATGGGAGTGGGATGAGAAAAAATGAATGATACAAGCAGGAAAACGACGGATCCGGGAACGATGCATAGAGGTTCCACTGTATTTTGAAATTAATAGTGGTACCTAATGTAGTAACATACCGAGTCGTATTGATTGGGTATAAGTAGGTGTACATTCAATTAAATTAATGAATAATGGAAGGATAACCTCAAAATAAAAATTGATTCATCGATTTATCCATGCGTTGAATTGTTTTGGTCCTTCAGTAGAGCGCAGCAGTAATTGAACGCTCGTGCTAAGAGTTGATTGTTTATTTTTGCCCCACGCAGGTATTACCTGACTCTGGTCACCTGACCCTGCCCACGTTCGACAAAGACTCTGACGTGCTGCTGTTCTTCAAGCTGTACGACCCGAAGACGAAGAAGATCCACTACTGCGGCCACCACTACATGCCCGTCGCAGCCAAAGTCCGTAAGTCAGCCACGTTACGAGTGTATTCTATTGCGGAGTCGAATCTTGTGAACCAAAGTCGAGAAGAATGTCGTGACCTGTTCTCTGGTGGCAAGTTAACTCGGGAAGCAGTTAGCATTTTATTTCTTTGAGTAGAAGAAGTGTTGAATAGAATATACACTTGTCTGAAGAGATCCCATAAAATTGAACCATCGCATGAGTTTTAGTCCATCATTGATGCTCCCATGATTTTTGCCTGGTGGTTATTTCTTTCATAATCCGTGGAAAAGGTTGTGGGAAACTTGAATTAGTTGCTTGTTGCGGAACTTCCCAACACTCATGTCCAGCTCATTTTGTGTTTTTTTTTCTGTGCTCATGTGTTTCTTTTTCTTCCAACCTGTATCCACCTCATTATTCTCATATCATTTGTTTCTCATTGGTTCTCTTATCGTCCATCACAAATTAATATTCTTTAAATTGGCCTGTTGGCCTTTTTTGGCGTATTCATTCGATTAAAATCTTGAACATCTTACTTCGAGTGTCATATTTCTATCGCTCGCTCATCGGCACCTCAATCAACCTACCCAGGTCGTTGAATAAGCGCTAAAGGTACGTTCATAGAGCCATGGCACTTTCACCGGCCAGCAATCTTGTCGGGTGCTGTAGGACGTCAAATGATTAGTATCGTTCATACTACTACGGCAAACGATCGATTGTATCGCGAACTCGAGGCAATCATATATCGAATTGATGCGATAACCATGGCAACGTCGATAGTGATCGAGCTTTACAGTTGATAGTCCGTACGCAAAACAAACAGTCTAAGCGGGAAGTCGGTCGGCTGGTAAAAAGTTCAACTTCAACCAACTTTCTCAAGGCCACAGTGAACGACAAGCCCGGCGAGTCTGATTGGCTCATTCATTTCAACGACCCGACAAATTCGTGCTGCCAGGGTTCTATGAACGTACCTTAACCGCTTGTCCCCGCTGTTTGCAGAGGAGCTGATACCGCTGCTGAACGAGCGCGCCGGCTACCCGCCCGACACGGAGCTGGTGCTCTACGAGGAGATAAAGCCGAACATGGTGGAGCGAATCGAGAACTACAACGAGCCGCTGGAGAAGGTGCTCGAGGAGCTGATGGACGGCGACATCATCGTCTTCCAGAAGGACGAGCGGGAGGACATCATCTACGAGCTGCCCACGTGCAGGGAGTACTTCAAGTTAGTCACATTTAATACCTTCATTTATTTATTCATTTATTTGTATTTGGTTTGAAAAAAATCTTCAAAATACTGTTATTAAAAATGCAGGAAATCAACTGAAATTGTTTTTCTTGTCTTGATTTGACTTAAACTTGATTATCAAAGGGTTAAAAAGAAGAGTCATCATTTCAAATAGAAAATTGAATAACTGTACATGCCTACATGTAGTGAATGATAAATAAAATCTGGATAAGTCTTATCTCAGTATTTATAGACTAAATGACATGAAAATGATAACAAATGAATACCGGTAACATAAGAGTCGAGTAGAGTAATAAATGATTACAAACTGGGCATTTTAGTTTTTACCAATTTAGTTTTTATCAACAAATGGGTTGGGCCTGGAAGTGGGTTTTTCAAGGTGGGTAATATTACCCAATCAAGCCACTAGGTTTCATTGAACTGGGTAGTTGCTTGCCAACCCTGGTGTTGGGAGAGCAGTGTGACCTAGCCGTTGTTATGATCGCTCAGCAAACAGCGAACAAACAAATGTTTGTTTTCCAAACAAGCAAATTATGCCAACTACGCGATGAGCGTGACACTAATTCTCCGGATTGTTTTCCCAGGGACCTGTTCCATCGCGTCGAGGTCACGTTCTGTGATAAAACGATACCCAACGACCCGGGCTTTACCATTGACCTGTCGATGCGCATGACCTACGACCAGATGTCGCGCGCCGTCGCGCAGAGGGTCGGCACCGATCCCGACCTGCTGCAGTTCTTCAAATGTCAAAAGTAAGCTCGTTGTCTAAATTCTCACCCCGTCGTCTTGGTGCGTTGAGCCTTCCGTTTAGCGTGGTCTGTCGAGGCACCTCTCTGAGATTTGAAGCGAGACCAGTGCGGGTTTGAGTAGCGTTGTGACATTTCATGAAATTTCCTGGCTTGAAATATTTAATGAAATATTTGAAATAATTTTTGAAAATCTTGAAAAATTTGAAAGAAGTAGAGCAAAAAATTGGAATATTTCATTTGAGATAATTCAAATATGTAGAAATATTTCATTGAAACATGTTTTTTCTGTATTAAAGAGATTTGGCTGCTATTTTTACATGGGAGTGTGTTTTAGTTGGGATCTTGGTTACTGTTCCGTTGGAATTTACTATTGTTTTCATGGGGTTTTTGTGACCCAGGGTCAGTCAGCAAAGTCACTGCTTTGGAAACTGAAGGCAAGCCGGGAGTGGACTCAGAGGCCTACATACGGCATATGTTTGTATAAACATTCAACTGTCATACGCTCACTTGTATCCCCAAGTAACGTAGCTGTTTGTGGGGTCTTGAATCAAACTATGATCGTCATCTTAACCTTTTTGTTACCATTGAGATTCATTGATTTTCAAAATTTACTTATTACTTGTTCTCTTTGTTTGTTAGTCTTCTTTCATTTTATTTTGTATATCTTTGTGAATAATAGTGAACAGTTTGTTATTCTCTGCGCTATTTTTATTTTCTGCTAGTTCTCTAACTGGTCATTTTGTTTCAGTTATAAAGATAGCCCTGGCAACCCCCTGCGGTGTACATTCGAGGGGACACTAAAAGAACTACTCGTCTACTGCAAACCGAAAACGCCCAAGAAAATATTCTACCAGCAGCTTAGTATAAGAATAAACGAACTTGAAAATAAGAAACAGTTCAAGGTACGTACGATGCATTTGTAGGCTGTATAGTTTTTCTGCTTGGAATTATATTTAAAATGCTTGAACTCGCCGAGTACTATCGTCCATGTCTGTCCATGGAGCCTCGTTTCGATCGTCACCGTCCATCTATTCAGAGGTTTTCGTGGTTTCTCTTTGTAGCCCAGGCCAATGCGGGTATGGTTCCTACAAAATAGGTCTAGACTGCTTCCTCCACACTGTCGTTGCCATTACGATGCACCTTAAAACCCTAATTTTCATTAATTCTAATAAAACTCACCAAGGTGATGAAAGATTCTCTTTCTACGAAAGAGAATCTTACTAAGTAGAACCTCCTTGGTAAGTTTCTCTTTGGTACATTTTTCACCTTGGTAAGTTTTATTCTTTGATCCCATCTATGAGCTCCCAAATGTTGAATAGTTTCTTTAGTAAGTTTTTCACTTCAGTGAGTTTTTTCTTTCTGGTCCCCTGAAAAATGTACTAAAGAGGTTCCACTGGTGAATAGATTTTTTATCAGTTTAATTTCAATTCACCTCAATGGTTCTGCATTAGTTAACTCGGAATCTAGTTATTTGTCAGAAGTAGAAATTCTCATTTTTAAATGGGATGAACAGCCTTAAACTCGATATAGCTGAATAATAATTGAAAGAAACTATTTGAACGAATAACGAACGCCTCGACCTGTTTGCGCAGTGCGTGTGGGTGGGGCCGAAGCTGAAGGAGGAGAAGGAGCTGATCCTCTACCCGAACAAGAACGGCTGCGTGTCGGACCTGCTCGACGAGGCGCGGAAGCAGGTCGAGCTGTCCGAGGACGGTTCCGGCAAGCTGCGGATATTCGAGGTGAACTGCTACAAGATTGCGTTCAGCCCGAAGGAGGACACCCCGCTAGAGACGCTCAATTCGACGGGCACCAAAGTCTATAGGTGAGCGGTCAATAGCGGTCTGAGTACTGGTAGCTTTTCTGATTTTTTTTTCCAAATTTCTCATTTTTCTTGAAGGATATTCACAGCCCTGAAACTAGATTTTAATCAACAATTGCAATATTTATTCCCACAATTTGAGAAGATTAGAAATATAATTCTGGAAATTTCAAGTAATTTTTTGGTCCTCCAGAGACCATAAGTCATGACGTAGTCATTACCAATTGTGTATGAAAGATGAACAGAATCGAGTAATGTCTACGTCACGACTCGTAAAGGGCTGGGTCCTGGAGGGCAAATTAATTAATTAATAATTATGATTCTTGAAATTGAGATGATGATTTCTAGTTTCCTTTAAAAATGGGTAAATAAATATCTTCATCGTTCTTCGAAATCTAGTTCCAGGGTTGTGATGTCCTTTGAGATTTTACTCAAGTTTTTTAACAAATGTTGTAGAGTTTTTGTGAACCGTAGTAAATATTGTAGATTGTGAAATGAGAAGACGTTTTTATCAAGGCTAATGTATTGTTCCGTTCTGTTTCCAGGATAGAAGAAATTCCCCGAGAAGAACTAAACCTAGCCGAGGACGAGATGTTAATCCCCGTCGCGCATTTCTACAAGGACATCTTCTCCACGTTCGGCATCCCCTTCTTCTTCAAAGTGAAACACGTACGTTATGTCTTGGATGCTCCACGATCGTTTGTCGGCACCGAAGTTGAATGCAATCGACCGCCAAATATGTGTCTTGTCAGTTGGAAAGTTACGCGGTTTTTGTCGTATTTTCATTCGACGTAGTACTCCAGTTAGTTTGTTGATGAGATGGTCTGTTTTGTAGCAAAGGTATATTTATGACAGGCAAATTTCAAGTCCCCGATCATTGTCTGGCAACAACTGATATATTTGTATACACAAACGAAGTAGGTTGTCTATGAAAGTAACAGTTGAAAACATAACCGTTCAATTTGTAGTTGTAGGGATTTGAGGGACCAGCAAAATAAAACCATCCATCCAGGAAAACCATTCATCCAGGAAAATTTAGCATTTATATGGGAGTGGGGTTGGAAAAAATGGATGATACAAGCAGGAAAACGATGGGTCTGGGAAGGATGCATAGAGGTTTCACTGTACAGTAAACCCTCGTTAATTCAAATTCCAAGGGACCCCAAAAATCAAAATTCGAATTTAAAAAATTCGAATTATGAAAAAAATGTTTTTTCCTTGTATAGTACAGTAGTATACTGTGTGCGTGCAGTTTGGTTGAACATGTGCGCCTTGCACATTGTTTGTTCCCTCCTACTTCCCCCTTGCTCTAAGGAAGCCAACTTTGACAGCCATGTGGTTATCTTCAAGTCAAGTGTTTTCTCAGCAATTTTAACAACACAACAAGGAGTCCCATTAATACTATATATTATCATGTCATTCATTAGGTAACACTTATCACAGTTCACAGTGTTGAAAGAGTCAAATTACCAAACTGGGTGTTTGGATTAAAAAGTTAAAAGCAAGGCAATAAATATTAATATTAGGGTCTGGAATGAAATGAATGAATTATTCTCTCTACATGCACTAGCCTGGTCCATTTATTATTGTTTCGTGTTCCTTCAATTTGAATTTCAGCAAAAATTACGAATAAAAGTTGACACAATCACATCCATTATCCCGACCAGCCAGATGTCTGTCTGTGACCCTGAAAAGACCTCCCGCCTCACCCCTCATCATGATAGCACGCGCTGCACATGTGGCTATGACGTATCTCTAGCTTGCGGGGTCGCCAGGAATGTTGATGACAAAGGATTTCACGTGATAAAATATCCAATTGTGAAAACTTTTATTCGTAATTTTTGCTAAAATTCGAATTGAAGAAACACGAAACAATAATAAAACAGTAGTTTGGACTAATCATCAGTTCGAAATTCGAAATAATAAAAATTCGAATTATCGAAATGAATTAACATTGATATCCCTATACTAGCGGCCGGGGTCATTTCTCTGGTTCGAATTAGCGCGGAATTCGAATTAACCGAGTTCGAATTATCGAGGGTTTACTGTACTAGAATTAGGCCTACTAGTGGAATCATAGCTACATTTCAAAAGTGTTGAATGCTTAAAGTTACAGTGAGTTTCTCTACAATTACGGAAATTTTTACAATTATTCAGTTGCTTGGTGACCATTTGTGGATGTGAATGCAAGTAACTATTATATATTTTGCAGAAATACGTGACAAGCAACAATATTGTCACCTAAAAATGGCTTCCGTACAGACACTTGAAAATCGGTGTTTCCCACACAGTTATTGCTCAACCGAGTTGACGACAAACGTGTTGAAATTCGTGCTCTGCTCTATTTCCGTTGGTCGAGACGTGCGGACGTTGATATAACCTGTTTGTTTTGTTGTTCCACAGGGCGAGTCATTTTCGAAAGTGAAAGATAGGTTATCAAAGAAATTAGGCATTCAAGAAAAAGAATTTGAAAAGTTTAAATTTGCGCTCGTCATCCTGGGCCGGCCGCAATTCATAAACGAAGACACCGAATTCGTAATGAACATACAGGAATTGAAAAATAACCCCAATCAAGGTAAGCTTGTCCATTTTATTGATTTGAATTCATCAGAATGATAGATTTTGTATGGAACGCTTTGGAAGAAGTTCTTTGGTTTTTAGGCTATGTACACGTATTTATTTATATTTGGTGAACAGAGTGCCTTGAAATCTCGAAACAATCGAGAGTTGCCACTTTTAAAGGTCTTACTAATTCAACCTGACTCCTACTTGGGAGAAAACTTTTTTTAAATCAAGATTTCAATGTTTTTAAAAATGAATGAATTATTATTCCTACACCACTCCTTTAATTTTTCTCATTACAGAATTCAAGACGACTTGATTATAAACTTGTTATCTCTCCAAGCTATGTGGAGTGGACAGTGTAAGAACAGTGTGGAATGAATTGGATTGTTTCTAAAGATTATACTGTAGTTTATTTAAGATAACATACAATTGATATAATCAATACTCCAAATCCTCTTGATAATATTATTGTTACAATAATATGAGTTTGTGTTGAATCCATAGCGTAGCCAACCTAACGGTTCCACAATTCCTATTGTAGTCGACAATTTCCGAGACGAAGTAGACTATTTGAGAAGCCCCTTCTAGCGTTGCCTGATTCTGCTACTTGCTCTTCTTTCTTCCTTTTTTCTTTGCTGAAAATTGAGTTGTATTGTCCATGAACTTATCAATATAGTATTTACATTTTGTTGAATGGGCTACATTAAATTAATCATTTTCTCGGTGGTAATGAGATTTCTCTTGTGGTGCATGTTGTCATTAGCCCTACTTGAAGGACAATTATATGGATCCCGTTTTACATGCCAATAAAAAAGGTTCCTACGACAAAGCATACGGTTACTTTTAGTCCGTTGAAGAGTCTGTTGAACTAATCGACCTATTAGTCAATTGAATAACGCAGGTAACCAAGAGATATAACAAATTAACAGGTCTACAGTTGATTCTCTTCTAGCGATCCACTGATAACCCAAACCTTGGAATGTTGTACCCGAGGCTCACGAAAATTGTTTCCGTTGTCCACTGCCCTTCTGGCTTCGTCCACTAACGCTCTGCTTCAGTTAACAGAAGTCAGGTCGGGCGTGGGTTCACGTCCCTCGTAAGGCATGGGTTTTTGTAAACATTCATGTATCGCGTGCTCATTCGTGTGCCCCAAATAACGTAGCTGTTGGTGGGGGTCGTTGATCAAACAATAATCATTTGTTTCTTTTGTCCACAGCTAATACGACGGCGAGGCCCTGGCTCGGTTTGGAGCATATTAACAAAGCCCCAAAAAGATCCCGTTTCAATTACCTTGAAAAAGCAATCAAAATTTACAATTGAACGTTCTCAGCTAAAGCGTATGATTGGTTTCTTAGTGGGTATATATATATAATATTATATAATATATATACATATTTATATATATATATATATGTGCTATGAGTTGGTAGCACTGGTGCATGCGTACATGCACCAGTTCGGGGGGCCGTGGTACGAAACCAGTGAAAATCGTGTTAAATAGATGGCAAGCCTGTCTTCGTAAAGACTGAATGATATGTATGCAAACGAAAAACACTAGTGTTTATTTAATAAATAATGTTTTACTAAGATTAAATTGTAGGAGAATTATTATATATATATACACGGACGGAACAAACGGTGTCGGAATTTGAAGGGCTGTTGACGTGGGCGGTGTTGAAATGTGGGACTGTTGGAACACCGTCAAAAAATACATAACTGTTTGATAAATTAATACAATACTTACCTGCTTTAATGTCGTATGCAAAAATCCGGTCTTGTTCTTATTCAGATGTGATGTTATTTTTTTCTATATTTATTATTTGCTTTACTTGAATATGTCACAAAAACTGCACCGAAATAATGTTTATGTTCTCCAATTCGAATCCGCCAATAAAATTATTCTGGTCCTCGTTTTTATAATTACTTTTTCTCTTCACGTTGTACCAATTTTTTTGTATGTTTTAATTTGTTTACATATTATATATACATTGTGTAATGTAAATTTGCATTTTCCTAGCTTTTTCGAGTAATATTTTGCGGCATTTTGAGGTGATTAAACGAGGCAGTGATGTCTTTTACTTCTCTCTGTACGATATTTATTTTAACCTCCCAAAACCATAACTATGCACGTGGTGACGAGCTTCGACAAAGTACTCGCTCGACAATGGAGTCGGTATAAAGCGCTCTAGTATTGTCTGTCAATCATTTCAGAGATGTAATAAATAGAAAATAAATGATTTTACTTACCATGTATTTAAATATAATATTTATACAGTAGTTTTATTATTGTTTTGTTTCTTTACACTTGTGAATGCTACACGTGGTTATAATTTTCACGATCAAAGTGCTATGAAATGCCCCATCCAACAGTATTAACGAAAGTCGAATACATATTGCCTATGCCTAAACCTGTACCTATGTACGCAGCTTATGATCAAGTTTTTGTAAATACTAATAAAGTTAAACATATTCCTGATTTGTATATATTATATATTAATAGGTAAATATTAATTTTATTGTTGAATAAACGATTCGATGGAGTAGGCTTTCACTCGCAGCCTGTGACCACAACTGGATAGTGTACGCGATGCGTTGACGGTAATGGCGTTTGTTGACGATTCTACGTTTGTCGTGTTGGCAAAGTAGCTGTAGGAGAGCTGATTGTGCAGAATGCTGTACAATTGAAACTGCTCAACTTGTGATTGCTGTGAAATCTCTTATGCAATGACTTTACTATTTGTAGATTTTTTTTTTTACTGTAAAATATTACATGCCTGTGTTTATAATGACATTGTTAAAGCATAGTCGAGTTATTGCATAATGCTGTAGCACAACAAGCTAGCTAATATTATTATTATATAATGACATCAATTTTGTAGCTACACTATTACACTATGAGTGGATTAATAAAGAGACTATCATATTATTTGTGGACAATCTTTATGTAAGAATACTTGAGTTGTTCTCGGTGATGGATGATTGGAAATGAGCGACGGGGCCTGTAAAATCGCAGCGCGCAATATATTTGCATACTACTGTTGTACCATTATTACGATATATTAAAATTGTCACTCAACTTTCGACTTCTGCCGTACTTTTACTGTTAATATTTACTAGGGTTTGTAGTTTATCAAAACATATATTATGAGGAATCAATGTTTATAACTTCAATTTCGTTGTCTAAAAATCACTCTTCGATTTACAATGTTTTGTTCTAATCGACATTATTCTGAAAGAGGGGGTAAGTTGTCAAAGAAGAGAGTGAACTAACTGACCCATTCATATTATTTCAAGCTGTAATGAATATTATTAAATTGGTTACATTACTTTGTACACCACAAGATGCAAGAATAAATAAAGCTAAGAATCTGATAGGATTGTTGTTGATTATTAACTGAATTGGAGCAGTTATTCCTGTACTTTTTCGACCTTGAAACCTGAAAGTACCGTTATGCACCTGTTGCTTCCTGATCTGACATTGGCGCGCAAATTGTTATCGCCGTGCGGCACATGATCCCGGCTTCTCAAACGTTGCACTCATGTCTCATTGGTTGCACTTAAGGTCTACATTGATTATCATTCCATTCAAGTTCGCACATTTCAGGTAAGATCATCATTCTATAGTAGTCAATTATGTCTTCTCACTGGTAAATAGCCGATGCTGGCGTAGGCCCATCTTTTTTAGGGTTAAGGCATTAGTAAATGGTTAAGGTTTTACCGAAAAATTGCAGTCATTTCTGGTCGATAGAAACCTTACTTTAGGATCTCGATGCTCTAGACCTACTTACCATTAAGAAAGGGCCGGACGCAAGTCATATTACTCCCTATTGTATTGTACTAGATCAATTGAGATAATTTGCTGGTAGACCACATAGGCCTAGGCTAGTTACGATTAAATGTCAAAGTGAGGTTATCTTGTAGGCATAGGCCTACCCTAACCTTCAACCTTTACCCTCAAAGGGTCTTGCCTGCGTCAATAGCTCAACAATTGTATGTAGCCACATACATTGCAGCATTCTTCAGTGTCTGTTGTAACACAAACTGTATTGGTTGTAGAAAATCATCACAATGAACGGAGATACATTTTCTTTGAATCAAAACTTGTGCGATGCCGATCCCGAGTTATTTGATCTCATCAAGAAAGAAAAGCAGCGACAGGTTTCAGGATTGGAGATGATAGCTTCAGAAAATTTCACGTCATTACCTGTTCTGCAGTGCCTGAGCTCATGTCTTCACAATAAGTATTCCGAAGGACTTCCAGGGAAAAGGTAAGTAGGCCTAATATGGCAATTTCTCATTTTCATCAGAAAAACATTTCAGCCTTGCATGTTGTGTGTAGGCTCTTCAGTCGTAATGTGTACCCTGCCGGTACGGAAATAAAATAACACTTGTTTCATGAACATTTTCTGATTGTCGTAAAATGTTCAAAAAGTCAACTGTTTCCTATCGTGGCATGTTTTTCAGGTATTACGGCGGTAATGAATACATTGATGAGATTGAACTTCTTTGCCAACGCCGAGCTCTGGAAGCTTACAACTTGAATCCCGAAGAATGGGGCGTCAACGTACAGCCGTACTCGGGGTCGCCAGCAAACTTTGCCGTGTATACCGGAATTGTCGGAGCACACGGACGAATCATGGGACTGGACCTACCCGACGGTGGACATCTTACGCATGGCTTTTACACGAAGACAAAGAAAATATCGGCAACGTCGGTATTCTTTGAATCCATGCCGTATAAAGTTGACCCTGTCTCCGGGTTGATAGACTATGACAAACTTTTGGAAAGTGCCAAGTTATTCAACCCTCTTCTGATTATTGCTGGTGAGTAGTTATAGCATTCATTTCATTCAATTACTTATTTCTTTCTTCACAATTTGTATGATTAATACAAGGGACAACGTTCTTAATTTCTCAACGAGTAGGCTACTAGGCCTATAATGAAATAGGAAATAGAATTGCTGTTTCAACTTATCGAAAGGTATTCGCGTACATTATATAGACGTGTAAGCTATAGGCCAAGTTTATAATAGGCCTAATCAAATTGATGGTTAGAAATTTCTTTTCAGATGACTTTAGGCCCAATTAGTTAGTGAAGAACCGTACCGGTATATAATTTCTTGATTTGGGTTTTCCCTCTGTAGGCAAATGCTGGGATGGTTCAATACAGCCATGACCGCTTCCTTCCCACTGTCATTCCCATTACCCACGAAACGTTCATCTCACCATCGCATTAGTCATTCATCCGACTATTGTATTGTATTGTTATTGTTCACTGCAATTGCGCATGTTTGCGCGGTGGCAGCTGTTTTTTATTGTCGAGCCTCTTTTTAAACTCGTCCAGGCTCTTTGCTCCTCTTGCCTCCGTACAGAGATCGTTCCACTCCCTTAATGTTCTTTGGGTGAAACCACTCCTTCCCAATTCTGTGTTGGCTCTCTCCACAGCAAGCTGTTCCCCTCCTCTCCCACTCCTCTGAACTCTCATCCCTATCCTGTCTCTCACTTCTTCCCATTAGATTGACTACCATTAGATTGGTCTGGTAAACCCAATATAGATGAATAAACTTGACTTGAGCCTACCGGTACGTCATGGAATAATATATTGTAATTATTTCATACGATTAGGTACCAGTCAACTAAAAATCAATTGATCCGCTCATTTTTCCATGTTCAATGGAAATTAATTGCTCAAGAAATTAAGATTAAAGAGCTATTTCATCATGGACATGGCTTGATTTTGCCATAGAATAAAGAACTTCTTCACCCTCTATTTTTATTATTCTATGATTCTGTTTAAAATCGCAATTGAGACGAGTGGTCGATGCGCTAGCACACTGAACCATTATTCATATGACCAGAGTTCGTTTCCTGCTATGGTCGACCATCTGAACAGGTTTTTTTTCATGGTTTCCCTCTGTCGTTCAGGTCAATAATGCGATGGTTCCTTAACAACAG
The DNA here is from genome assembly GCA_964007535.1 of Brachyptera risi. Lineage (NCBI taxonomy): Eukaryota > Metazoa > Arthropoda > Insecta > Plecoptera > Taeniopterygidae > Brachyptera > Brachyptera risi. The sequence continues at coordinate 29,245,625 of OZ023337.1, forward strand.
GCCATGACCTACTTCTTCCCTCTGTCTAAAAACACCTAATAAAATGACCTTCCATCTCATCTTCCCATCGTCTCAAATATCATTCACTGATGCCAATAGCTCTTGAGTTATCATTACAGTGCGTATGGCGAAATTCAGTCTTCGCTTCGCTCATCCAATTAACCTACAAAAGATAGTCCCACGTACTAGATTAATTGCTTTATAGACCGTTATTACTTATTACTAAGGCCCGGTATTACCAAGTCCAGTTAGTTTTTATCTGAGAGTTAGTGGAAACAGATATCATGGGTAACCATGGTGATAACAAGTTTAAACTGTCAGATAAAGGCTAACTGGACTTGGTACTACCGGGCCTTTAAGTCCAGTTGGCCTTTATTTGAGAGTTAATGAAAACAAATAGCATGTGTTACCACTGAAAACACCTTCAAACTGCCAGTTAGAGCTATTTCCATGTTGGTAATTTCAACACTAATCCGAGTAGGCCCATCTTCTAATTGTAACAACTATTTTGTACGTCGATCTCTTCCTACTTTCGTAATTATTATGCAAAGCTTGTCATTAGTTCAAAGACCTCTGTTGTTACTTATCACTGGCTGTTATTGTTTACTATTAGCTGACCTCTGAATGTCAAGATATTGTATACGTCTCTCTGTACGTAATGTATGTCTCAACGTGTTTGTTGTTCATTGCTCAAGGACTCTCTTTGTTGCTGCTAATAGATTCGAAACAAACGTTAGCTGATGAATTTACTATACTTGACTTGCTGTCAGCTATTATTCCCAATTATTTGCCGTTATTGGCATATTACAGCACACCCAGTGGCGTAACTAGAAATTTTGGGCCCCGGGGCAAAAGACTCACATGGGCCCCCCCCCCCACCCCCCTCCCAAAAATATATCAATCCAAATGATGAAATTTCTATATCACTCAACATGCAACCTCCATATTTCATGTTCTTCCAATTAACTATTAGAGACGGTTAAAATAGGCTACACTCAAAATTATGATTGAAATACATTCACATTTATGTCATTCCATGAAACAAAATGATTCTATTGAAGATGAAGATCAAATAACACTAAATAACACTTACTCTTGACAGGAAAAATAGTGTTGACTTTTCACCAAAATCGTGCAGGGACGTCGTCAGGATTTGTGTATTGGGGCCCGGGGCGCACAGGTTATACATGAATAAAATGACCACCCAGTTGGACATCTGCCGAGCGAGAAAAGGGGGTCTGGGGGGCACAAGCCCCCCAGCAGAGCTCCGCAGGGAATTTTTTTAAATATGGACATTTTTCAAGAGATTTTTGCGATTCACGAGTGGTTTTGGAGTCATGATTGCATCATCATGGACATTTTCGAAGCTATACTTTTACGATTTCTCCCAGCAAAGCCCCGCAGGTAATTTTTTTAAATAGAGTCATGTCATTTTTAAGTGATTTTTGATATTTACAAGCGGTTTTGGAGTCCAATGATTGAATCACTATGGACATTACCAAAGTTATTTTTTATAGTATTATCATTATGGTGATTTTGAAAGCTATTCTCGCGATTTCTCCCAGCAAAATTCCCAGTAGTGATTTTTTTGAAATATGGTCATTTTTCAAGTGATTTTTGCGATTCATGAGCAGTTTCGGAAGCTAATAATTGAATCATTATCGAAAATAAAAAAGGAAGTGTGAAGTATAGTAAAGTGTTTACTGAGAGAATTCATATATTAATAAGTCATCAACATGCATCATATTTTATTGTGTGTTTATTTGTAGGTCAACATTATATATTTTTAAAGGAGGATAAGTTATTGGGGGGGGGGGGGGGGGGGGGGGGGGGGGGGGGAATGCCGATGAGGGGGCGTACCCCCCCCTGAGACCCTCTAACGACGGCCCTGCCAAAATGTAGTCAAAGTAACAAGCTCATATTTACTTCAAGTGGTGTAAGTACAAAGAAAAAATATGACAGTGTTTCTGACACGATTTGTATGAAATACTTGTTTAATCAAGTTCAACTTGAATTTTCTCATTGCAGATTTTTTTTAATATTAAAAAGTATATTTTTTCAGTTATACAAATACGTTCATTATTTTTCGGTAATCGTTGAAATGCATTTCTGATGATAGCACAGCATGGGCCCCGGGGCGGCTGCCCCTGCGGTAGTTACGCCACTGAGCACACCTCTAATTATGGCCAGACCTAATTATTTACAGCCTCATTCATGTTTGGATGCATTTTGATGAATCAACTTATCAAGTAGGTTGTATAGATGATGTATAGAGGTTTCACTTTAGATAACACCCAATTATCAACATTGAAACATTGAAGCACTAAGGGGGCATCAACATGGTATTTTTTATTTCAATTTTTTTTGCCAATTTTCTAAATGCTTTTTAATGTGTAATAATGTTTTTCGTTTCATAACTCTATGTGTTGTTTTGAATTATATGTGTCTTTCAAAATACCCACATGATCTGAGGTTCGTGAATCGTGCATTTGTTACGAAGGCTCTAGAGTGAAACGCTTCTACGCATCTGTGTATGTTTCATTTATTTGCCAGATGGTAATATTTTCAATACCAATGTACCTTTATCTCAGAAACTTCTGGACCAAATCACTTCACATTTTGTTGTTGTAAATTTGTATTGTTTGATTGCATAATTTGTGGGAACCAGATTACCAGATAAGTAGAAACATCAGAACTATCAATTATTGATTGCTCTTCTTATGCAATTAATTTGATGTAAATTTGAAAAAAAAATATAATTGAAGATGAATGCAAATGACCGGCACAGTAGCTGAGTGGTTAGCTCACTTGCTCCGTGATCCGGGAGGTGAAGGGACATATCGGACCCGGTTCGATCCCCGCCACCGTCCATCTTTACAGGGGTTTTTCGTGGTTTCCCTCTGTAGTCTAGGCTAATGCCGGGATGGTTCCCACAATATAGGCCACGACCGCTTCCTTCCCACTATCCTTCCCACTACCCATAAAAACCTTCATCTCATCATCCCATCTCTTCATCTCATTAATCATTCATCCGACGCCAATAGATCTTGGTAATCATTACAGTGCGTCGTTAAAACTCAATAAAAAAATGAATGCAAATTTGAAAAAAAAAACTGTTTCCCTCAAAGTCATCATAGTGGTTATTGGAACATGTGAAAAAAATTGAAATGATTAAACAAGTAGTTTCCCCAGGGAAGGTACATTGAGCTAATTACAGCTGTATATTGTAGTTGTTGTTTGAAGTGGAAAAAGTCAATAATTGTGATTTTAAAAAAGAAAGTAACCTGCAAGTCACAAAATATTTGTTAAGATGTATCTTGAGTTTGGTGTTTGGTAAAAAATTACTGTAAGAGTTATGAATTTTTAAGCAGACATCGGTTGAAATCCTTGAAAATCAGTCAACGGGTAACCTCATCAGTTAACGGGTATAGGTTAATCAGGTAACCTATATGAATAAAAAACATTGATTCTGCGTTTTGCAGGAATGAGTTGTTACTCGCGTTGCCTCGACTACAAGCGTTTCCGAGCGATAGCCGACGAGGTGGGCTCGCTATTGATGTCCGACATGGCTCATATATCTGGCCTCGTTGCCGCCGGCGTTGTTTTCAGCCCGTTCGAATACAGCCACATCGTTACCACGACAACGCACAAGACTTTGAGAGGTAACTTGCTGATTTTTTCATACCATATCTCTACATATTTTATCGATGTACATATTTTATTATTTTTTGTTTGCTTGTTTGTTTGTTTGTATGTTTTTTGTTTGGATCCACCAGTTCACATGGGAGTCAGATTAGTGAAATATGTGGTTTTTGCCAAAAAACTATATTAATATAAACTACTAGCCAAACGCAACATATGCGTTGTAAAATGAGCGAGATATCTGGTATATTGAGAGTCGTTGAAGTAGTCCTACCTTTGCTACTTTATTGACTCTGGTGTTCTACACACCGAGACACATATAAAAATGCTTCATTGTTGGGCAAATATCGAATCTAGAAAGCAGTGAATCTCAACAGCTAATCTGTCATTATTTTTATGATATATTCGATGAATAAAACCAGTTATTTTTTTTTTCTTCAGAATCCTGAACTCCACCATGTGATTATCGTCCTTGAGAAAGAAACATAATTTCACCGTCCAGACCCTCAACATCACCCTTGTGGTGCCTTGAACTCCACCACGTGATTATCGTCCTTGAGAAAAGAGCATAATTTCACCCTCCAGACCCTCAACATCACCCTTGTGGTGCCCTGAACTCCACCACGTGATTATCGTCCTTGATTAAAGAGCATAATTTCACTCTCCAGACCCTTAACATCACCCTTGTGGCGCCCTGAACTCTACCACGTGATTATCGTCCTTTAGAATAGAGCATAATTTCACCCTCCAGACCCTTAACATCACCCTTGTGGCGCCCTGAACTCCACCACGTGATTATCATCCTTGAGAAAAGAGCATAAATTTCACCCTCCAGACCCTCAACATCACCCTTGTGGTACCCTGAACAACACCACGTGATTATCGTCCTTTAGAATAGAGCATAATTTCACCCTCCAGACCCTCAACATCACCCTTGTGGTGCCCTGAACAACACCACGTGATTATCGTCCTTCAGAATAGATCATAATTTCACCCTCCAGACCCTTAACATCACCCTTGTGGTGCCCTGAACTCCACCCCGTGATTATCGTCCTTGAGAAAAGAGCATAATTTCACCCTCCAGACCCTCAACATCACCCTTGTGGTGCCCTGAACAACACCACGTGATTATCGTCCTTTAGAATAGAGCATAATTTCACCCTCCAGACCCTTAACATCACCCTTGTGGCGCCTTGAACTCCACCACGTGATTATCGTCCTCGAGAAAAGAGCATAATTTCACCCTCCAGACCCTCAACATCACCCTTGTGGTGCCCTGAACAACACCACGTGATTATCGTCCTTCAGAATAGAGCATAATTTCACCCTCCAGACCCTTAACATCACCCTTGTGGTGCCCTGAACTCCACCATGTGATTATCGTCCTTAAGAAAAGAGCATAGTTTCACCCCCCAGACCCTCAACATCACCCTTGTGGTGCCCTGAACTTCACCACGTGATTATCGTCCTCTGGAATAGAGCATAATTTCACCCTCCAGACCCACAACATCACCCTTGTGGTGCCCTGAACTCCACCACGTGATTATCGTCCTTGAGAAAAGAGCATAATTTCACCCTCCAGACCCTCAACATCACCCTTGTGGTGCCCTGAACTCCACCACGTGATTATCGTCGTTGATTAAAGAGCATAATTTCACCCTCCAGACCCTCAACATCACCCTTTTGGTGCCCTGAACACCACCAGTTGATTATCGTCCTTGATTAAAGAGCATAATTTCACCCTCCAGACCCTTAACATCACCCTTGTGGTGCCCTGAACAACACCACGTGATTATCGTCCTTAAGAAAAGAGCATAATTTCACTCTCCAGGCCCTTAACATCACCCTTGTGGCGCCCTGAACAACACCACGTGATTATCGTCCTCAAGAAAAGAGCATAATTTCACTCTCCAGACACTCAACATCACCCTTGTGGTGCCCTGAACTCAACCAGTTGATTATCGTCTTTGAGAAAAGAGCATAATCCCACCCTCCAGACCCTTAACATCACCCTTGTGATGCCCTGTACACCACCACGTGGTTATCGTCCATGAGAAAAGAGCATAATTTCACCCTCCAGACCCTTATCACCCTTGTGGCGCCCTGAACAACACCACGTGATTATCGTCCTTAAGGAAAGAGCATAATTTCACCCTCCAGACCCTTAACATCACCCTTGTGGCGCCCTGAACAACACCACGTGATTATCGTCCCTAAGAAAAGAGCATAACTCCACTCTCCAGACCCTTAACATCACCCTTGTGGCGCCCTGAACAACACCACGTGATTATCGTCCTCAAGATAAGAGCATAATTTCACTCTCCAGACACTTAACATCACCCTTGTGGTGCCCTGAACTCCACCAGTTGATTATCGTCTCTGAGAAAAGAGCATAATTTTACCCTCCAGACCCTTAACATCACCCTTGTGATGCCCTGTACACCACTACGTGGTTATCGTCCATATGAAAAAAGCCTAATTTCACCCTCCAGACCCTTAACATCACCCTTGTGGCGCCCTGTACACCACCACGTGGTTATCGTCCATGAGAAAAGAGCATAATTTCACCCTCCAGACCCTTAACATCACCCTTGTTGCGCCCTGAACAACACCACGTGATTATCGTCCTTGAAGAAAGAGCATAATTTCACCCTCCAGACCCTTAACATCACCCTTGTGGTGCCCTGAACATCACCACGTGATTATCGTCTTCAAGAAAAGAGCATAATTTCACTCTCCAGACCCTTAACATCACCCTTGTGGTGCCCTGAACAACAACACGTGAATATTGTCCTTGAGAAAAGAGCATAATTTCACCCTCCAGACCCTTAACATCACCCTTGTGGCGCCCTGAACAACACCATGTGATTATCGTCCTTAAGAAAAGAGCATGTTTCACCCTCCAGACCCTCAACATCACCCTTGTGGTGCCCTGAACACCACCAGTTGATTATCGTCGTTGATTAAAGAGCATAATTTCACTCTCCACACCCTCAACATCACCCTTGTGGTGCCCTGAACTCCACCACGTGAATATCGTCCTTGAGAAAAGAGCATAATTTCACCCTCCAGACCCTTAACATCACCCTTGTGGTGCCCGACACCCCACCAGTTGATTATCGTCCTTGATTAAAGAGCATAATTTCACTCTCCAGACCCTTAACATCACCCTTGTGGCGCCCTGAACTCCACCAGTTGATTATCGTCCTCGAGAAAAGAGCATAATTTCACCCTCCAGACCCTTAACATCACCCTTGTGGTGCCCTGAACTCCACCAGTTGATAATCGTCCTTGAGGAAAGAGCATAATTTCACCCCACATACCCTTAACATCACCCTTGTGGTGCCCCCAACTTCACCACGTGATTATCGTCCTTGAGAAAAGAGCATAATTTCACCCTCCAGACCCTTAACATCACCCTTATGGTGCCCTGAACAACAACACGTGATTATCGTCCTTGAGAAAAGAGCATAATTTCACCCTCCAGACCCTTAACATCACCCTTGTGGTGCCCTGAACTCCACCAGTTGATTATCGTCCTCGAGAAAAGAGCATAATTTCACCCTCTAGACCCTTAACATCACCCTTGTGGTGCCCTGAACTCCACCAGTTGATAATCGTCCTTGAGGAAAGAGCATAATTTCACCCTCCACACCCTTAACATCACCCTTGTGGTGCCCTGAACTCCACCACGTGATCATCGTCCTTGAGAAAAGCGCATAATTTCACCCTCCAGACCCTTAACATCACCCTTGTGGTGCCCTGAACTCCACCAGTTGATTATCGTCCTTGAGAAAAGAGCCTAATTTCACCCTCCAGACCCTCAACATCACCCTTGTGGCACCCTGAACAACAACACGTGATTATCGTCCTAAAGAAAAGAACATAATTTCACCATCCAGACCCTTAGTATCACCCTTGTGGTGCCCTGAACTCCACCACGTGATTATCGTCCTTAATGGAAAGAGCATAATTTCACCCTCCAGACCCTCAACATCACCCTTGTGGTGCCCTGAACTCTACCACGTGATTATCGTCCTTAAGAAAAGAGCATAATTTCACCCTCCAGACCCTAAACATCACCCTTGTGGTGCCCTGAACTTCACCACGTGATTATCGTCCTTGATTAAAGAGCATAATTTCACCCTCCAGACCCTTAACATCACCCTTGTGGTGCCCTGAACAAAAACACGTGATTATCGCCCTTGAATAAAGAGCATGATTTCACCCTCCAGCCCCCTAACATCACCCTTGTGGTGCTCTGAACAACAACACGTGATTATCGTCCTTGATTAAAGAGCATGATTTCACCCTCCAGACCCTCAACATCACCCTTGTGGCGCCCTGAACAACAACACGTGTTTATCGTCGTTGATTAAAGAGCATAATTTCACCCTCCAGACCCTCAACATCACCCTTTTGGTGCCCTGAACACCACCAGTTGATTATCGTCCTTGATTAAAGAGCATAATTTCACCCTCCAGACCCTTAACATCACCCTTGTGGTGCCCTGAACAACACCACGTGATTATCGTCCTTGAGAAAAGAGCATAATTTCACTCTCCAGGCCCTTAACATCACCCTTGTGGCGCCCTGAACAACACCACGTGATTATCGTCCTCAAGAAAAGAGCATAATTTCACTCTCCAGACCCTCAACATCACCCTTGTGGTGCCCTGAACTCAACCAGTTGATTATCGTCTTTGAGAAAAGAGCATAATCCCACCCTCCAGACCCTTAACATCACCCTTGTGATGCCCTGTACACCACCACGTGGTTATCGTCCATGAGAAAAGAGCATAATTTCACCCTCCAGACCCTTAACATCACCCTTGTGGCGCCCTGAACAACACCACGTGATTATCGTCCTTAAGGAAAGAGCATAATTTCACCCTCCAGACCCTTAACATCACCCTTGTGGCGCCCTGAACAACACCACGTGATTATCGTCCCTAAGAAAAGAGCATAACTCCACTCTCCAGACCCTTAACATCACCCTTGTGGCGCCCTGAACAACACCACGTGATTATCGTCCTCAAGATAAGAGCATAATTTCACTCTCCAGACACTTAACATCACCCTTGTGGTGCCCTGAACTCCACCAGTTGATTATCGTCTCTGAGAAAAGAGCATAATTTTACCCTCCAGACCCTTAACATCACCCTTGTGATGCCCTGTACACCACTACGTGGTTATCGTCCATATGGAAAGAGCCTAATTTCACCCTCCAGACCCTTAATATCACCCTTGTGGCGCCCTGTACACCACCACGTGGTTATCGTCCATGAGAAAAGAGCATAATTTCACCCTCCAGACCCTTAACATCACCCTTGTTGCGCCCTGAACAACACCACGTGATTATCGTCCTTGAAGAAAGAGCATAATTTGACCCTCCAGACCCTTAACATCACCCTTGTGGTGCCCTGAACATCACCACGTGATTATCGTCCTCAAGAAAAGAGCATAATTTCACTCTCCAGACCCTTAACATCACCCTTGTGGTGCCCTGAACAACAACACGTGATTATTGTCCTTGAGAAAAGAGCATAATTTCACCCTCCAGACCCTTAACATCACCCTTGTGGCGCCCTGAACAACACCATGTGATTATCGTCCTTAAGAAAAGAGCATGTTTCACCCTCCAGACCCTCAACATCACCCTTGTGGTGCCCTGAACACCACCAGTTGATTATCGTCGTTGATTAAAGAGCATAATTTCACTCTCCACACCCTCAACATCACCCTTGTGGTGCCCTGAACTCCACCACGTGAATATCGTCCTTGAGAAAAGAGCATAATTTCACCCTCCAGACCCTTATCATCACCCTTGTGGTGCCCGACACCCCACCAGTTGATTATCGTCCTTGATTAAAGAGCATAATTTCACTCTCCAGACCCTTAACATCACCCTTGTGGCGCCCTGAAGTCCACCAGTTGATTATCGTCCTCGAGAAAAGAGCATAATTTCACCCTCCAGACCCTTAACATCACCTTTGTGGTGCCCTGAACTCCACCAGTTGATAATCGTCCTTGAGGAAAGAGCATAATTTCACCCCACATACCCTTAACATCGCCCTTGTGGTGCCCCCAACTTCACCACGTGATTATCGTCCTTGAGAAAAGAGCATAATTTCACCCTCCAGACCCTTAACATCACCCTTGTGGTGCCCTGAACAACAACACGTGATTATCGTCCTCGAGAAAAGAGCATAATTTCACCCTCCAGACCCTTAACATCACCCTTGTGGTGCCCTGAACTCCACCAGTTGATTATCGTCCTCGAGAAAAGAGCATAATTTAACCCTCTAGACCCTTAACATCACCCTTGTGGTGCCCTGAACTCCACCAGTTGATAATCGTCCTTGAGGAAAGAGCATAATTTCACCCTCCACACCCTTAACATCACCCTTGTGGTGCCCTGAACTCCACCACGTGATTATCGTCCTTGAGAAAAGCGCATAATTTCACCTTCCAGACCCTTAACATCACCCTTATAGTGCCCTGAACTCCACCAGTTGATTATCGTCCTTGAGAAAAGAGCCTAATTTCACCCTCTAGACCCTTAACATCACCCTTGTGGCACCCTGAACAACAACACGTGATTATCGTCCTAAAGAAAAGAACATAATTTCACCATCCAGACCCTTAGTATCACCCTTGTGGTGCCCTGAACTCCACCACGTGATTATCGTCCTTAAGGAAAGAGCATAATTTCACCCTCCAGACCCTCAACATCACCCTTGTGGTGCCCTGAACTCTACCACGTGATTATCGTCCTCAAGAAAAGAGCATAATTTCACCCTCCAGACCCTTAACATCACCCTTGTGGTGCCCTGAACTCCACCACGTGATTATCGTCCTTGATTAAAGAGCATAATTTCACCCTCCAGACCCTTAACATCACCCTTGTGGTGCCCTGAACAAAAACACGTGATTATCGCCCTTGATTAAAGAGCATGATTTCACCCTCCAGCCCCCTAACATCACCCTTGTGGTGCTCTGAACAACAACACGTGATTATCGTCCTTGATTAAAGAGCATGATTTCACCCTCCAGACCCTCAACATCACCCTTGTGGCGCCCTGAACAACAACACGTGATTATCGTCCTTGATTAAAGAGCATAATTTCACTCTCCAGACCCTTAACATCACCCTTGTGGTGCTCTGGACAACAACACGTGATTATCGTCCTTGATTAAATTGCATAATTTCACTCTCCAGACCCTTAACATCACCCTTGTGGCGCCCTGGACAACAACACGTGATTATCGTTCTTGATTAAAGAGCATAATTTCACCCTCCAGACCCTTAACATCACCCTTGTGGTGCTCTGGACAACAACACGTGATTATCGTCCTTGATTAAAGAGCATAATTTCACTCTCCAGACCCTTAACATCACCCTTGTGGCGCCCTGAACAACAACACGTGATTATCGTCCTTGATTAAAGAGCATGATTCCACCCTCCAGACCCTCAACATCACTCTTGTGGCGCCCTGATCTTCACCACGTGATTATCGTCCTTGATTAAAGGGCATGATTTCACCCTCCAGACCCTTAACTTCACCCTTGTGGCGCCCTGAACTCCACCAGTTAATTATCGTCCTTGAGATAGGAGCATAATTTCACTCTCCAGACCCTTAACATCACCCTTGTGGGGCCTGAACAACACCACGTGATTATCGTCCTCAAGAAAAGAGCATAATTTCACTCTCCAGACCCTCAACGTCACCCTTTTGGTGCCCTGAACTCAACCAGTTGATTATCATCTTTGAGAAAAGAGCATAATTCCACCCTCCAGACCCTTAACATCACCCTTGTGATGCCCTGTACACCACCACGTGGTTATCGTCCATGAGAAAAGAGCATAATTTCACCCTCCAGACCCTTAACATCACCCTTGTGGCGCCCTGAACAACAACACGTGATTATCGTCCCTAAAGAAAGAGCGTAATTTCACCTACCAGACCCTTAACATCACCCTTGTGGCGCCCTGAACAACACCACGTGATTATCGTCCCTAAGAAAAGAGCATAATTTCACTCTCCAGACCCTTAACATCACCCTTGTGGCGCCCTGAACAACACCACGTGTTTATCGTCCTCAAGAAAAAATCATAATTTCACTCTCCAGACCCTAACCATCACCCTTGTGGTGCCCTGAACTCCACCAGTTGATTATCGTCTTTGAGAAAAGAGCACAATTCCACCCTCCAGACCCTTAACATCACCCTTGTGATGCCCTGTACACCACTACGTGGTTATCGTCCATAAGAAAAGAGCATAATTTCACCCTCCAGACCCTTAACATCACCCTTGTGGCGCCCTGTACACCACCACGTGGTTATCGTCCATGAGAAAAGAGCATAATTTCACCCTCCAGACCCTTAACATCACTCTTGTGGCGCCCTGAACATCACCACGTGATTATCGTCCTTGAGGAAAGAGCATAATTTCACCCTCCAGACCCTTAACATAACCCTCGTGGTGCCCTGAACATCACCACGTGATTATCGTCCTTAAGAAAAGAGCATAATTTCACTCTCCAGACCCTTAACATCACCCTTGTGGTGCCCTGAACAACAACACGTGATTATTGTACTTGAGAAAAGAGCATAATTTCACCCTCCAGACCCTTAACATCACCCTTGTGGCGCCCTGAACAACACCACGTGATTATCGTCCTTAAGAAAAGAGCATGTTTCACCCTCCAGACCCTCACCATCACCCTTGTGGTGCCCTGAACAGCACCAGTTGATTATCGTCGTTGATTAAAGAGCATAATTTCACTCTCCAGACCCTCAACATCACCCTTGTGGCGCCCTAAACAACACCACGTGATTATCGTCCTTGAGAAAAGAGCATAATTTCACCCTCCAGACCCTTCACATCACCCTTGTGGTGCCCTGAACTCCACCACGTGAATATCGTCCTTGAGAAAAGAGCATAATTTCACCCTCCAGACCCTTAACATTACCCTTGTGGTGCCCTACACCCCACCAGTTGATTATCGTCCTTGAATAAAGAGCAAAATTTCACTCTACAGACCCTTAACATCACCCTTGTGGCGCCCTGAACAACACCACGTGATTATCGTCCTTGAGAAAAGAGCATAATTTCACCCTACAGACCCTTAACATCACCCTTGTGGTGCCCTGAACTTCACCACGTGATTATGGTCCTTGAGAAAAGAGCATAATTTCACCCTCCAGACCCTTAACATCACCCTTGTGGTGCCCTGAACAACAACACGTGATTATCGTCCTTGAGAAAAGAGCATAATTTCACCCTCCAGACCCTTAACATCACCCTTGTGGTGCCCTGAACTCCACCAGTTGATTATCGTCCTTGAGAAAAGAGCATAATTTCACCCTCCAGACCCTTAACATCACCCTTGTGGTGCCCTGAACTCCATCAGTTGATTATCGTCCTTGAGGAAAGAGCATAATTTCACCCTCCAGACCCTTAACATCAACCTTGTGGTGCCCTGAATTCCACCAGTTGAATATCGTCCTTGAGAAAAGAGCATAATTTCACCCTCCATACCCTTAACATCACCCTTGTGGCGCCCTGAACAACAAAACGTGATTATCGTCCTTAAGAAAAGAGCATAATTTCTCCCTCCAGACCCTCAACATCACCCTTGTGGTGCCCTGAACTTCTCCACGTGATTATCGTCCGTGAGAAAAGAGCATAATTTCACCCTCCAGACCCTTAACATCACCCTTGTGGTGCCCTGAACAACAACACGTGATTATCGTCCTTGAGAAAAGAGCATAATTTCACCCTCCAGACCCTTAACATCACCCTTGTGGTTCCTTGAACTCCACCAGTTGATTATCGTCCTTGTGAAAAGAGCATAATTTCACCCTCCAGACCCTCAACATCACCCTTGTGGCGCCCTGAACTCCACCAGTTGATTATCGTCCTTGATTAAGGAGCATGATTTCTCCTTCCAGACCCTTAACATCACCCTTGTGGCGCCCTGATCTCCACCACGTGATTATCGCCCTTGAGAAAAGAGCATGATTTCACCCTCCAGACCCTTAACATCACCCTTGTGATGCCCTGAAAACCACCAGTTTATTATCGTCCTTGAGATAAGAGCATAATTTCACCCTCCTGACCCTCAACATCACCCTTGTGGCGCCCCAAACAACATCGAGTGATTATCGTCCTTAAGAAAAGAGCATATTTTCACTCTCCAGACCCTTAACATCACCCTTGTGGCGCCCTGAACACCACCACGTGATTATCGTCCTTAAGGAAAGAGCATAATTTCACTCTCCAGACCCTCAACATCACCCTTGTGGTGCCCTGAACACCACAACGTGATTATCGTCCTTGATTGAAGAGCATAATTTCACCCTCCAGACCCTCAACATCACCCTTGTGGTGGCCTGAACTTCACCACGTGATTATCGTCCTTGAGAAAAGAGGATAATTTCAGCCTCCAGACCCTCAACATCACCCTTGTGGTGCCCTGAACTTCACCACGTGATTATCGTTCTTGAGAAAAGAGCATAATTTCACCCTCCAGACCCTCAACATCACCCTTGTGGTGCCCTGAACTCCGCCACTTGATTATCGTCCTTGATTAAAAGGCATAATTTCACCCTCCAGACCCTTAACATCACCCTTGTGGCGCCCTGAACTCCACCACGTGATTATCGTCCTTGATTAAAGAGCAGCATTTCACCCTCCAGACCCTTAACATCACCCTTGTGGCGCCCTGAACTCCACCACGTGATTATCGTCCTTGAGAAAAGAGCATAATTTCACCCTCCAGACCCTCAACATCACCATTGTGGTGCCCTGAACAACACCACGTGATTATCGTCCTTTAGAATAGAGCATAATTTCACCCTCCAGACCCTTAACATCACCCTTGTGGCGCCCTGTACACCACCACGTTATTATCGTCGTTGAGAAGAGAGCATAGTTTCACCCTCCAGACCCTCAACATCACCCTTGTGGTGCCCTGAACCACACCACGTGATTATCGTCCTTCAGAATAGAGCATAATTTCACCCTCCAGACCCTTAACATCACCCTTGTGGCGCCCTGAACAACAACACGTGATTATCGTCCTTAAGATAAGAGCATAATTTCACCCTCCAGACCCTTCACATCACCCTTGTGGCGCCCTGAACTACAACACGTGATTATCGTCATTGAGAAAAGAGCATAATTTCACCATCCAGACCCTTCACATCACCCTTGTGGCGCCCTGAACAACACCACGTGATTATCGTCCTTGAGAAAAGTGCATAATTTCACCATCCAGACCCTTCACATCACCCTTGTGGTGCCCTGAACAACAACACGTGATTATCCTCCTTGAGAAAAGAGCATAATTTCACCCTCCAGACCCTCAACATCACCCTTGTGTAGCCCTGAAAAACAACACGTGATTATCGTCCTTGAGAAAAGAGCATAATTTCACCATCCAGACCCTTCACATCACCCTTGTGGTGCCCTGAACTACAACACGTGATTATCGTCCTTGAGAAAAGAGCATAATTTCACCATCCAGACCCTTAGTATCACCCTTGTGGTGCCCTGAACAACAACACGTGATTATCGTCCTTGAGAAAAGAGCATATTATCACCATCCAGACCCTTAGTATCACCCTTGTGGTGCCCTGAACAACAACACGTGATTATCGTCCTCGAGAAAAGAGCATAATTTCACCATCCAGACCCTTGGTATCACCCTTGTGGTGCCCTGAACAACAACACGTGATTATCGTCCTTGAGAAAAGAGCATAATTTCACCATCCAGACCCTTAACATCACCCTTGTGGTGCCCTGAAGTTCACCACGTGATCATCGTCCTTGAGAAAAGAGCATAATTTCACCATCCAGACCCTTAACATCACCCTTGTGGAGCCCTGAACAACAACACGTGATTATCGTCCTTGAGAAAAGAGCATAATTTCACCATCCAGACCCTTAGTATCACCCTTGTGGTGCCCTGAACAACAACACGTGATTATCGTCCTTGAGAAAAGAGCATAATTTCACCATCCACACCCTTAACATCACCCTTGTGGCGCCCTGAAGTTCACCACGTGATCATCGTCCTTGAGAAAAGAGCATAATTTCACCATCCAGACCCTTAACATCACTCTTGTGGAGCCCTGAACAACAACACGTGATTATCGTCCTTAAGAAGAGAGCATATTTTTCACTCTCCAGACCCTCAACATCACCCTTGTGGCGCCCTTAACAACACCATGTTATTACCGTCATTGAGAAAGGAGCATGATTTCACCCTTCAAACCCTCAACAACACCCTTGTGGTGCCCTGAACAACAAGACGTGATTATCGTCCTTGAGAAAAGAGCATAATTTCCCTCTCCAGACCCTTCACATCACCCTTGTGGCGCCCTGAACTACAACACGTGATTATCGTCCTTGAGAGAAGAGCATATTTTTTACTCTCCAGACCCTCAACATCACCCTTGTGGTGCCCTGAACAACAACATTTGATTATCGTCCTTGAGAAAAGAGCATAATTTCCCTCTCCAGACCCTTCACATCACCCTTGTGGAGCCCTGAACAACAACACGTGATTATCGTCCTTGAGAAAAAAGCATAATTTCACCATCCAGACCCTCAACATCACCCTTGTGGTGCCCTGAACAACAACACGTGATTATCGTCCTCGAGAAAACAGCATAATTTCACCATCCAGACCCTTCACATCACCCTTGTGGTGCCCTGAACAACAACACGTGATTAGCCTCCTTGAGAAAAGAGCATAATTTCACCCTCCAGACCCTCAACATCACCCTTGTGGAGCCCTGAACAACAATACGTGATTATCGTCCTTGAGAAAAGAGCATAATTTCACCATCCAGACCCTTCACATCACCCTTGTGGTGCCCTGAACTACAACACATGATTATCGTCCTTGAGAAAAGAGCATAATTCCACCATCCAGACCCTTAGTATCACCCTTGTGGTGCCCTGAACAACAACACGTGATTATCGTCCTTGAGAAAAGAGCATTATTTCACCATCCAGACCCTTAGTATCACCCTTGTGGTGCCCTGAACAACAACACGTGATTATCGTCCTTGAGAAAAGAGCATAATTTCACCATCCAGACCCTTGGTATCACCCTTGTGGTGCCCTGAACAACAACACGTGATTATCGTCCTTGAGAAAAGAGCATAATTTCACCATCCAGACCCTTAACATCACCCTTGTGGTGCCCTGAACAACAACACGTGATTATCGTCCTTAAGATAAGAGCATAATTTCGCCCTCCAGACCCTTAACATCACCCTTGTGGTGCCCTGAACAACAACACGTGATTATCGTCCTTGAGAAAAGAGCATAATTTCACCATCCAGACCCTTAGTATCACCCTTGTGGTGCCCTGAACAACAACACGTGATTATCGTCCTGAGAAAAGAACATAATTTCACCATCCAGACCCTTAACATCACTCTTGTGGCGCCCTGGAGTTCACCACGTGATCATCGTCCTTGAGAAAAGAGCATAATTTCACCATCCAGACCCTTAACATCACCCTTGTGGCGCCCTGGAGTTCACCACGTGATCATCGTCCTTGAGAAAAGAGCATAATTTCACCATCCAGACCCTTAGTATCACCCTTGTGGTGCCCTGAACAACAACACGTGATTATCGTCCTTGAGAAAAGAGCATATTTTCACCATCCAGACCCTTAGTATCACCCTTGTGTTGCCCTGAACAACAACATGTGATTATCTTCCTTGAGAAAAGAGCATAATTTCACCATCCACACCCTTAACATCACCCTTGTGGCGCCCTGAACCTCACTACGTGAATATCGTCCTTGAGAAAAGAGCATAATTACACCATCCACGCCCTTAACATCACCCTTGTGAAGCCCTGAACAACAACACGTGATTATCGTCCTTCAGAAAAGAGCATAATTTCACCATCCAGACCCTTAACATCACCCTTGTGGAGCCCTGAACAACAACACGTGATTATCGTTCTTGAGAAAAGAGCATAATTTCACCATCCAGACCCTTAACATCACCCTTGTGGTGCCCTGAACAACAACACGTGATTATCGTCCTTTAGATATGAGCATAATTTCACCCTCCAGACCCTTAACATCACCCTTGTGGTGCCCTGAACAACAACACGTGATTATCGTCCTCAAGATGAGAGCATAATTTCACCCTCCAGACCCTTAACATCACCCTTGTGGTGCCCTGAACAACAACACGTGATTATCGTCCTTAAGATAAGAGCATAATTTCACCCTCCAGACCCTTAGTATCACCCTTGTGGTGCCCTGAACAACAACACGTGATTATCGTCCTTGAGAAAAGAGCATAATTTCACCATCCAGACCCTCAACATCACCCTTGTGGTGCCCTGAACAACAACACGTGATTATCGTCCTTGAGAAAAGAGCATAATTTCACCATCCAGACTCTTAACATCACTCTTGTGGAGCCCTGAACAACAACACGTGATTATCGTCCTTAAGAGAAGAGCATATTTTTCACTCTCCAGACCCTCAACATCACCCTTGTGTTGCCCTGAACAACAACACGTGATTATCGTCCTTGAGAAAAGAGCATAATTTCACCATCCAGACCCTTAGTATCACCCTTGTGGTGCCCTGAACAACAACACGTGATTATCGTCCTTGACAAAGAGCATAATTTCACCATCCAGACCCTTAACATCACCCTTGTGGAGCCCTGAACAACAACACGTGATTATCGTCCTTAAGAGAAGAGCATATATTCCACTCTCCAGACCCTCAACATCACCCTTGTGGCGCCCTGAACAACACCATGTTATTACCGTCATTGAGAAAGGAGCATGATTTCACCCTTCAAACCCTCAACAACACCCTTGTGGTGCCCTGAACAACAACACGTGATTATCGTCCTTGAGAAAAGAGCATAATTTCCCTCTCCAGACCCTTCACATCACCCTTGTGGCGCCCTGAACTACAACACGTGATTATCGTCCTTGAGAGAAGAGCATATTTTTTACTCTCCAGACCCTTAACATCACCCTTGTGGTGCCCTGAACAACAACACGTGATTATCGTCCTTGAGAAAAGAGCATAATTTCACCATCCAGACTCTTAACATCACTCTTGTGGAGCCCTGAACAACAACACGTGATTATCGTCCTTAAGAGAAGAGCATATTTTTCACTCTCCAGACCCTCAACATCACCCTTGTGTTGCCCTGAACAACAACACGTGATTATTGTCCTCGAGAAAAGAGCATAATTTCACCCTCCAGACCCTTAACATCACCCTTGTGGCGCCCTGAACAACACCATGTGATTATCGTCCTTAAGAAAAGAGCATGTTTCACCCTCCAGACCCTCAACATCACCCTTGTGGTGCCCTGAACACCACCAGTTGATTATCGTCGTTGATTAAAGAGCATAATTTCACTCTCCACACCCTCAACATCACCCTTGTGGTGCCCTGAACTCCACCACGTGAATATCGTGTTTGAGAAAAGAGCATAATTTCACCCTCCAGACCCTTAACATCACCCTTGTGGTGCCCGACACCCCACCAGTTGATTATCGTCCTTGATTAAAGAGCATAATTTCACCCTTCAGTCCTTAACATCACCCTTGTGGTGCCCTGAACTCCACCAGTTGATTATCGTCCTCGAGAAAAGAGCATAATTTCACCCTCTAGACCCTTAACATCACCCTTGTGGTGCCCTGAACTCCACCAGTTGATAATCGTCCTTGAGGAAAGAGCATAATTTCACCCTTCACACCCTTAACATCACCCTTGTGGTGCCCTGAACTCCACCACGTGATTATCGTCCTTGAGAAAAGCGCATAATTTCACCCTCCAGACCCTTAACATCACCCTTGTGGTGCCCTGAACTCCACCAGTTGATTATCGTCCTTGAGAAAAGAGCCTAATTTCACCCTCCAGACCCTCAACATCACCCTTGTGGCACCCTGAACAACAACACGTGATTATCGTCCTAAAGAAAAGAACATAATTTCACCATCCAGACCCTTAGTATCACCCTTGTGGTGCCCTGAACTCCACCAGTTGATTATCGTCCTCGAGAAAAGAGCATAATTTCACCCTCTAGACCCTTAACATCACCCTTGTGGTGCCCTGAACTCCACCAGTTGATAATCGTCCTTAATGGAAAGAGCATAATTTCACCCTCCAGACCCTCAACATCACCCTTGTGGTGCCCTGAACTCTACCACGTGATTATCGTCCTTAAGAAAAGAGCATAATTTCACCCTCCAGACCCTTAACATCACCCTTGTGGTGCCCTGAACTCCACCACGTGATTATCGTCCTTGATTAAAGAGCATAATTTCACCCTCCAGACCCTTAACATCACCCTTGTGGTGCCCTGAACAAAAACACGTGATTATCGCCCTTGATTAAAGAGCATGATTTCACCCTCCAGCCCCCGAACATCACCCTTGTGGTGCTCTGAACAACAACACGTGATTATCGTCCTTGATTAAAGAGCATGATTTCACCCTCCAGACCCTCAACATCACCCTTGTGGCGCCCTGAACAACAACACGTGATTATCGTCGTTGATTAAAGAGCATAATTTCACCCTCCAGACCCTCAACATCACCCTTTTGGTACCCTGAACACCACCAGTTGATTATCGTCCTTGATTAAAGAGCATAATTTCACCCTCCAGACCCTTAACATCACCCTTGTGGTGCCCTGAACAACACCACGTGATTATCGTCCTTAAGAAAAGAGCATAATTTCACTCTCCAGGCCCTTAACATCACCCTTGTGGCGCCCTGAACAAAAACACGTGATTATCGCCCTTGATTAAAGAGCATGATTTCACCCTCCAGCCCCCTAACATCACCCTTGTGGTGCTCTGAACAACAACACGTGATTATCGTCCTTGATTAAAGAGCATGATTTCACCCTCCAGACCCTCAACATCACCCTTGTGGCGCCCTGAACAACAACACGTGATTATCGTCCTTGATTAAAGAGCATAATTTCACTCTCCAGACCCTTAACATCACCCTTGTGGTGCTCTGGACAACAACACGTGATTATCGTCCTTGATTAAATTGCATAATTTCACTCTCCAGACCCTTAACATCACCCTTGTGGCGCCCTGGACAACAACACGTGATTATCGTTCTTGATTAAAGAGCATAATTTCACCCTCCAGACCCTTAACATCACCCTTGTGGTGCTCTGGACAACAACACGTGATTATCGTCCTTGATTAAAGAGCATAATTTCACTCTCCAGACCCTTAACATCACCCTTGTGGCGCCCTGAACAACAACACGTGATTATCGTCCTTGATTAAAGAGCATGATTCCACCCTCCAGACCCTCAACATCACTCTTGTGGCGCCCTGATCTTCACCACGTGATTATCGTCCTTGATTAAAGGGCATGATTTCACCCTCCAGACCCTTAACTTCACCCTTGTGGCGCCCTGAACTCCACCAGTTAATTATCGTCCTTGAGATAGGAGCATAATTTCACTCTCCAGACCCTTAACATCACCCTTGTGGGGCCTGAACAACACCACGTGATTATCGTCCTCAAGAAAAGAGCATAATTTCACTCTCCAGACCCTCAACGTCACCCTTTTGGTGCCCTGAACTCAACCAGTTGATTATCATCTTTGAGAAAAGAGCATAATTCCACCCTCCAGACCCTTAACATCACCCTTGTGATGCCCTGTACACCACCACGTGGTTATCGTCCATGAGAAAAGAGCATAATTTCACCCTCCAGACCCTTAACATCACCCTTGTGGCGCCCTGAACAACAACACGTGATTATCGTCCCTAAAGAAAGAGCGTAATTTCACCTACCAGACCCTTAACATCACCCTTGTGGCGCCCTGAACAACACCACGTGATTATCGTCCCTAAGAAAAGAGCATAATTTCACTCTCCAGACCCTTAACATCACCCTTGTGGCGCCCTGAACAACACCACGTGTTTATCGTCCTCAAGAAAAAATCATAATTTCACTCTCCAGACCCTAACCATCACCCTTGTGGTGCCCTGAACTCCACCAGTTGATTATCGTCTTTGAGAAAAGAGCACAATTCCACCCTCCAGACCCTTAACATCACCCTTGTGATGCCCTGTACACCACTACGTGGTTATCGTCCATAAGAAAAGAGCATAATTTCACCCTCCAGACCCTTAACATCACCCTTGTGGCGCCCTGTACACCACCACGTGGTTATCGTCCATGAGAAAAGAGCATAATTTCACCCTCCAGACCCTTAACATCACTCTTGTGGCGCCCTGAACATCACCACGTGATTATCGTCCTTGAGGAAAGAGCATAATTTCACCCTCCAGACCCTTAACATAACCCTCGTGGTGCCCTGAACATCACCACGTGATTATCGTCCTTAAGAAAAGAGCATAATTTCACTCTCCAGACCCTTAACATCACCCTTGTGGTGCCCTGAACAACAACACGTGATTATTGTACTTGAGAAAAGAGCATAATTTCACCCTCCAGACCCTTAACATCACCCTTGTGGCGCCCTGAACAACACCACGTGATTATCGTCCTTAAGAAAAGAGCATGTTTCACCCTCCAGACCCTCACCATCACCCTTGTGGTGCCCTGAACAGCACCAGTTGATTATCGTCGTTGATTAAAGAGCATAATTTCACTCTCCAGACCCTCAACATCACCCTTGTGGCGCCCTAAACAACACCACGTGATTATCGTCCTTGAGAAAAGAGCATAATTTCACCCTCCAGACCCTTCACATCACCCTTGTGGTGCCCTGAACTCCACCACGTGAATATCGTCCTTGAGAAAAGAGCATAATTTCACCCTCCAGACCCTTAACATTACCCTTGTGGTGCCCTACACCCCACCAGTTGATTATCGTCCTTGAATAAAGAGCAAAATTTCACTCTACAGACCCTTAACATCACCCTTGTGGCGCCCTGAACAACACCACGTGATTATCGTCCTTGAGAAAAGAGCATAATTTCACCCTACAGACCCTTAACATCACCCTTGTGGTGCCCTGAACTTCACCACGTGATTATGGTCCTTGAGAAAAGAGCATAATTTCACCCTCCAGACCCTTAACATCACCCTTGTGGTGCCCTGAACAACAACACGTGATTATCGTCCTTGAGAAAAGAGCATAATTTCACCCTCCAGACCCTTAACATCACCCTTGTGGTGCCCTGAACTCCACCAGTTGATTATCGTCCTTGAGAAAAGAGCATAATTTCACCCTCCAGACCCTTAACATCACCCTTGTGGTGCCCTGAACTCCATCAGTTGATTATCGTCCTTGAGGAAAGAGCATAATTTCACCCTCCAGACCCTTAACATCAACCTTGTGGTGCCCTGAATTCCACCAGTTGAATATCGTCCTTGAGAAAAGAGCATAATTTCACCCTCCATACCCTTAACATCACCCTTGTGGCGCCCTGAACAACAAAACGTGATTATCGTCCTTAAGAAAAGAGCATAATTTCTCCCTCCAGACCCTCAACATCACCCTTGTGGTGCCCTGAACTTCTCCACGTGATTATCGTCCGTGAGAAAAGAGCATAATTTCACCCTCCAGACCCTTAACATCACCCTTGTGGTGCCCTGAACAACAACACGTGATTATCGTCCTTGAGAAAAGAGCATAATTTCACCCTCCAGACCCTTAACATCACCCTTGTGGTTCCTTGAACTCCACCAGTTGATTATCGTCCTTGTGAAAAGAGCATAATTTCACCCTCCAGACCCTCAACATCACCCTTGTGGCGCCCTGAACTCCACCAGTTGATTATCGTCCTTGATTAAGGAGCATGATTTCTCCTTCCAGACCCTTAACATCACCCTTGTGGCGCCCTGATCTCCACCACGTGATTATCGCCCTTGAGAAAAGAGCATGATTTCACCCTCCAGACCCTTAACATCACCCTTGTGATGCCCTGAAAACCACCAGTTTATTATCGTCCTTGAGATAAGAGCATAATTTCACCCTCCTGACCCTCAACATCACCCTTGTGGCGCCCCAAACAACATCGAGTGATTATCGTCCTTAAGAAAAGAGCATATTTTCACTCTCCAGACCCTTAACATCACCCTTGTGGCGCCCTGAACACCACCACGTGATTATCGTCCTTAAGGAAAGAGCATAATTTCACTCTCCAGACCCTCAACATCACCCTTGTGGTGCCCTGAACACCACAACGTGATTATCGTCCTTGATTGAAGAGCATAATTTCACCCTCCAGACCCTCAACATCACCCTTGTGGTGGCCTGAACTTCACCACGTGATTATCGTCCTTGAGAAAAGAGGATAATTTCAGCCTCCAGACCCTCAACATCACCCTTGTGGTGCCCTGAACTTCACCACGTGATTATCGTTCTTGAGAAAAGAGCATAATTTCACCCTCCAGACCCTCAACATCACCCTTGTGGTGCCCTGAACTCCGCCACTTGATTATCGTCCTTGATTAAAAGGCATAATTTCACCCTCCAGACCCTTAACATCACCCTTGTGGCGCCCTGAACTCCACCACGTGATTATCGTCCTTGATTAAAGAGCAGCATTTCACCCTCCAGACCCTTAACATCACCCTTGTGGCGCCCTGAACTCCACCACGTGATTATCGTCCTTGAGAAAAGAGCATAATTTCACCCTCCAGACCCTCAACATCACCATTGTGGTGCCCTGAACAACACCACGTGATTATCGTCCTTTAGAATAGAGCATAATTTCACCCTCCAGACCCTTAACATCACCCTTGTGGCGCCCTGTACACCACCACGTTATTATCGTCGTTGAGAAGAGAGCATAGTTTCACCCTCCAGACCCTCAACATCACCCTTGTGGTGCCCTGAACCACACCACGTGATTATCGTCCTTCAGAATAGAGCATAATTTCACCCTCCAGACCCTTAACATCACCCTTGTGGCGCCCTGAACAACAACACGTGATTATCGTCCTTAAGATAAGAGCATAATTTCACCCTCCAGACCCTTCACATCACCCTTGTGGCGCCCTGAACTACAACACGTGATTATCGTCATTGAGAAAAGAGCATAATTTCACCATCCAGACCCTTCACATCACCCTTGTGGCGCCCTGAACAACACCACGTGATTATCGTCCTTGAGAAAAGTGCATAATTTCACCATCCAGACCCTTCACATCACCCTTGTGGTGCCCTGAACAACAACACGTGATTATCCTCCTTGAGAAAAGAGCATAATTTCACCCTCCAGACCCTCAACATCACCCTTGTGTAGCCCTGAAAAACAACACGTGATTATCGTCCTTGAGAAAAGAGCATAATTTCACCATCCAGACCCTTCACATCACCCTTGTGGTGCCCTGAACTACAACACGTGATTATCGTCCTTGAGAAAAGAGCATAATTTCACCATCCAGACCCTTAGTATCACCCTTGTGGTGCCCTGAACAACAACACGTGATTATCGTCCTTGAGAAAAGAGCATATTATCACCATCCAGACCCTTAGTATCACCCTTGTGGTGCCCTGAACAACAACACGTGATTATCGTCCTCGAGAAAAGAGCATAATTTCACCATCCAGACCCTTGGTATCACCCTTGTGGTGCCCTGAACAACAACACGTGATTATCGTCCTTGAGAAAAGAGCATAATTTCACCATCCAGACCCTTAACATCACCCTTGTGGTGCCCTGAAGTTCACCACGTGATCATCGTCCTTGAGAAAAGAGCATAATTTCACCATCCAGACCCTTAACATCACCCTTGTGGAGCCCTGAACAACAACACGTGATTATCGTCCTTGAGAAAAGAGCATAATTTCACCATCCAGACCCTTAGTATCACCCTTGTGGTGCCCTGAACAACAACACGTGATTATCGTCCTTGAGAAAAGAGCATAATTTCACCATCCACACCCTTAACATCACCCTTGTGGCGCCCTGAAGTTCACCACGTGATCATCGTCCTTGAGAAAAGAGCATAATTTCACCATCCAGACCCTTAACATCACTCTTGTGGAGCCCTGAACAACAACACGTGATTATCGTCCTTAAGAAGAGAGCATATTTTTCACTCTCCAGACCCTCAACATCACCCTTGTGGCGCCCTTAACAACACCATGTTATTACCGTCATTGAGAAAGGAGCATGATTTCACCCTTCAAACCCTCAACAACACCCTTGTGGTGCCCTGAACAACAAGACGTGATTATCGTCCTTGAGAAAAGAGCATAATTTCCCTCTCCAGACCCTTCACATCACCCTTGTGGCGCCCTGAACTACAACACGTGATTATCGTCCTTGAGAGAAGAGCATATTTTTTACTCTCCAGACCCTCAACATCACCCTTGTGGTGCCCTGAACAACAACATTTGATTATCGTCCTTGAGAAAAGAGCATAATTTCCCTCTCCAGACCCTTCACATCACCCTTGTGGAGCCCTGAACAACAACACGTGATTATCGTCCTTGAGAAAAAAGCATAATTTCACCATCCAGACCCTCAACATCACCCTTGTGGTGCCCTGAACAACAACACGTGATTATCGTCCTCGAGAAAACAGCATAATTTCACCATCCAGACCCTTCACATCACCCTTGTGGTGCCCTGAACAACAACACGTGATTAGCCTCCTTGAGAAAAGAGCATAATTTCACCCTCCAGACCCTCAACATCACCCTTGTGGAGCCCTGAACAACAATACGTGATTATCGTCCTTGAGAAAAGAGCATAATTTCACCATCCAGACCCTTCACATCACCCTTGTGGTGCCCTGAACTACAACACATGATTATCGTCCTTGAGAAAAGAGCATAATTCCACCATCCAGACCCTTAGTATCACCCTTGTGGTGCCCTGAACAACAACACGTGATTATCGTCCTTGAGAAAAGAGCATTATTTCACCATCCAGACCCTTAGTATCACCCTTGTGGTGCCCTGAACAACAACACGTGATTATCGTCCTTGAGAAAAGAGCATAATTTCACCATCCAGACCCTTGGTATCACCCTTGTGGTGCCCTGAACAACAACACGTGATTATCGTCCTTGAGAAAAGAGCATAATTTCACCATCCAGACCCTTAACATCACCCTTGTGGTGCCCTGAACAACAACACGTGATTATCGTCCTTAAGATAAGAGCATAATTTCGCCCTCCAGACCCTTAACATCACCCTTGTGGTGCCCTGAACAACAACACGTGATTATCGTCCTTGAGAAAAGAGCATAATTTCACCATCCAGACCCTTAGTATCACCCTTGTGGTGCCCTGAACAACAACACGTGATTATCGTCCTGAGAAAAGAACATAATTTCACCATCCAGACCCTTAACATCACTCTTGTGGCGCCCTGGAGTTCACCACGTGATCATCGTCCTTGAGAAAAGAGCATAATTTCACCATCCAGACCCTTAACATCACCCTTGTGGCGCCCTGGAGTTCACCACGTGATCATCGTCCTTGAGAAAAGAGCATAATTTCACCATCCAGACCCTTAGTATCACCCTTGTGGTGCCCTGAACAACAACACGTGATTATCGTCCTTGAGAAAAGAGCATATTTTCACCATCCAGACCCTTAGTATCACCCTTGTGTTGCCCTGAACAACAACATGTGATTATCTTCCTTGAGAAAAGAGCATAATTTCACCATCCACACCCTTAACATCACCCTTGTGGCGCCCTGAACCTCACTACGTGAATATCGTCCTTGAGAAAAGAGCATAATTACACCATCCACGCCCTTAACATCACCCTTGTGAAGCCCTGAACAACAACACGTGATTATCGTCCTTCAGAAAAGAGCATAATTTCACCATCCAGACCCTTAACATCACCCTTGTGGAGCCCTGAACAACAACACGTGATTATCGTTCTTGAGAAAAGAGCATAATTTCACCATCCAGACCCTTAACATCACCCTTGTGGTGCCCTGAACAACAACACGTGATTATCGTCCTTTAGATATGAGCATAATTTCACCCTCCAGACCCTTAACATCACCCTTGTGGTGCCCTGAACAACAACACGTGATTATCGTCCTCAAGATGAGAGCATAATTTCACCCTCCAGACCCTTAACATCACCCTTGTGGTGCCCTGAACAACAACACGTGATTATCGTCCTTAAGATAAGAGCATAATTTCACCCTCCAGACCCTTAGTATCACCCTTGTGGTGCCCTGAACAACAACACGTGATTATCGTCCTTGAGAAAAGAGCATAATTTCACCATCCAGACCCTCAACATCACCCTTGTGGTGCCCTGAACAACAACACGTGATTATCGTCCTTGAGAAAAGAGCATAATTTCACCATCCAGACTCTTAACATCACTCTTGTGGAGCCCTGAACAACAACACGTGATTATCGTCCTTAAGAGAAGAGCATATTTTTCACTCTCCAGACCCTCAACATCACCCTTGTGTTGCCCTGAACAACAACACGTGATTATCGTCCTTGAGAAAAGAGCATAATTTCACCATCCAGACCCTTAGTATCACCCTTGTGGTGCCCTGAACAACAACACGTGATTATCGTCCTTGACAAAGAGCATAATTTCACCATCCAGACCCTTAACATCACCCTTGTGGAGCCCTGAACAACAACACGTGATTATCGTCCTTAAGAGAAGAGCATATATTCCACTCTCCAGACCCTCAACATCACCCTTGTGGCGCCCTGAACAACACCATGTTATTACCGTCATTGAGAAAGGAGCATGATTTCACCCTTCAAACCCTCAACAACACCCTTGTGGTGCCCTGAACAACAACACGTGATTATCGTCCTTGAGAAAAGAGCATAATTTCCCTCTCCAGACCCTTCACATCACCCTTGTGGCGCCCTGAACTACAACACGTGATTATCGTCCTTGAGAGAAGAGCATATTTTTTACTCTCCAGACCCTTAACATCACCCTTGTGGTGCCCTGAACAACAACACGTGATTATCGTCCTTGAGAAAAGAGCATAATTTCACCATCCAGACTCTTAACATCACTCTTGTGGAGCCCTGAACAACAACACGTGATTATCGTCCTTAAGAGAAGAGCATATTTTTCACTCTCCAGACCCTCAACATCACCCTTGTGTTGCCCTGAACAACAACACGTGATTATTGTCCTCGAGAAAAGAGCATAATTTCACCCTCCAGACCCTTAACATCACCCTTGTGGCGCCCTGAACAACACCATGTGATTATCGTCCTTAAGAAAAGAGCATGTTTCACCCTCCAGACCCTCAACATCACCCTTGTGGTGCCCTGAACACCACCAGTTGATTATCGTCGTTGATTAAAGAGCATAATTTCACTCTCCACACCCTCAACATCACCCTTGTGGTGCCCTGAACTCCACCACGTGAATATCGTGTTTGAGAAAAGAGCATAATTTCACCCTCCAGACCCTTAACATCACCCTTGTGGTGCCCGACACCCCACCAGTTGATTATCGTCCTTGATTAAAGAGCATAATTTCACCCTTCAGTCCTTAACATCACCCTTGTGGTGCCCTGAACTCCACCAGTTGATTATCGTCCTCGAGAAAAGAGCATAATTTCACCCTCTAGACCCTTAACATCACCCTTGTGGTGCCCTGAACTCCACCAGTTGATAATCGTCCTTGAGGAAAGAGCATAATTTCACCCTTCACACCCTTAACATCACCCTTGTGGTGCCCTGAACTCCACCACGTGATTATCGTCCTTGAGAAAAGCGCATAATTTCACCCTCCAGACCCTTAACATCACCCTTGTGGTGCCCTGAACTCCACCAGTTGATTATCGTCCTTGAGAAAAGAGCCTAATTTCACCCTCCAGACCCTCAACATCACCCTTGTGGCACCCTGAACAACAACACGTGATTATCGTCCTAAAGAAAAGAACATAATTTCACCATCCAGACCCTTAGTATCACCCTTGTGGTGCCCTGAACTCCACCAGTTGATTATCGTCCTCGAGAAAAGAGCATAATTTCACCCTCTAGACCCTTAACATCACCCTTGTGGTGCCCTGAACTCCACCAGTTGATAATCGTCCTTAATGGAAAGAGCATAATTTCACCCTCCAGACCCTCAACATCACCCTTGTGGTGCCCTGAACTCTACCACGTGATTATCGTCCTTAAGAAAAGAGCATAATTTCACCCTCCAGACCCTTAACATCACCCTTGTGGTGCCCTGAACTCCACCACGTGATTATCGTCCTTGATTAAAGAGCATAATTTCACCCTCCAGACCCTTAACATCACCCTTGTGGTGCCCTGAACAAAAACACGTGATTATCGCCCTTGATTAAAGAGCATGATTTCACCCTCCAGCCCCCGAACATCACCCTTGTGGTGCTCTGAACAACAACACGTGATTATCGTCCTTGATTAAAGAGCATGATTTCACCCTCCAGACCCTCAACATCACCCTTGTGGCGCCCTGAACAACAACACGTGATTATCGTCGTTGATTAAAGAGCATAATTTCACCCTCCAGACCCTCAACATCACCCTTTTGGTACCCTGAACACCACCAGTTGATTATCGTCCTTGATTAAAGAGCATAATTTCACCCTCCAGACCCTTAACATCACCCTTGTGGTGCCCTGAACAACACCACGTGATTATCGTCCTTAAGAAAAGAGCATAATTTCACTCTCCAGGCCCTTAACATCACCCTTGTGGCGCCCTGAACAACACCACGTGATTATCGTCCTCAAGAAAAGAGCATAATTTCACTCTCCAGACCCTCAACATCACCCTTGTGGTGCCCTGAACTCAACCAGTTGATTATCGTCTTTGAGAAAAGAGCATAATCCCACCCTCCAGACCCTTAACATCACCCTTGTGATGCCCTGTACACCACCACGTGGTTATCGTCCATGAGAAAAGAGCATAATTTCACCCTCCAGACCCTTAACATCACCCTTGTGGCGCCCTGAACAACACCACGTGATTATCGTCCTTAAGGAAAGAGCATAATTTCACCCTCCAGACCCTTAACATCACCCTTGTGGCGCCCTGAACAACACCACGTGATTATCGTCCCTAAGAAAAGAGCATAACTCCACTCTCCAGACCCTTAACATCACCCTTGTGGCGCCCTGAACAACACCACGTGATTATCGTCCTCAAGATAAGAGCATAATTTCACTCTCCAGACACTTAACTTCACCCTTGTGGTGCCCTGAACTCCACCAGTTGATTATCGTCTCTGAGAAAAGAGCATAATTTTACCCTCCAGACCCTTAACATCACCCTTGTGATGCCCTGTACACCACTACGTGGTTATCGTCCATATGAAAAGAGCCTAATTTCACCCTCCAGACCCTTAACATCACCCTTGTGGCGCCCTGTACACCACCACGTGGTTATCGTCCATGAGAAAAGAGCATAATTTCACCCTCCAGACCCTTAACATCACCCTTGTTGCGCCCTGAACAACACCACGTGATTATCGTCCTTGAAGAAAGAGCATAATTTCACCCTCCAGACCCTTAACATCACCCTTGTGGTGCCCTGAACATCACCACGTGATTATCGTCCTCAAGAAAAGAGCATAATTTCACTCTCCAGACCCTTAACATCACCCTTGTGGTGCCCTAAACAACAACACGTGATTATTGTCCTTGAGAAAAGAGCATAATTTCACCCTCCAGACCCTTAACATCACCCTTGTGGCGCCCTGAACAACACCATGTGATTATCGTCCTTAAGAAAAGAGCATGTTTCACCCTCCAGACCCTCAACATCACCCTTGTGGTGCCCTGAACACCACCAGTTGATTATCGTCGTTGATTAAAGAGCATAATTTCACTCTCCACACCCTCAACATCACCCTTGTGGTGCCCTGAACTCCACCACGTGAATATCGTCCTTGAGAAAAGAGCATAATTTCACCCTCCAGACCCTTAACATCACCCTTGTGGTGCCCGACACCCCACCAGTTGATTATCGTCCTTGATTAAAGAGCATAATTTCACTCTCCAGACCCTTAACATCACCCTTGTGGCGCCCTGAAGTCCACCAGTTGATTATCGTCCTCGAGAAAAGAGCATAACTTCACCCTCCAGACCCTTAACATCACCCTTGTGGTGCCCTGAACTCCACCAGTTGATAATCGTCCTTGAGGAAAGAGCATAATTTCACCCCACATACCCTTAACATCGCCCTTGTGGTGCCCCCAACTTCACCACGTGATTATCGTCCTTGAGAAAAGAGCATAATTTCACCCTCCAGACCCTTAACATCACCCTTGTGGTGCCCTGAACAACAACACGTGATTATCGTCCTTGAGAAAAGAGCATAATTTCACCCTCCAGACCCTTAACATCACCCTTGTGGTGCCCTGAACTCCACCAGTTGATTATCGTCCTCGAGAAAAGAGCATAATTTAACCCTCTAGACCCTTAACATCACCCTTGTGGTGCCCTGAACTCCACCAGTTGATAATCGTCCTTGAGGAAAGAGCATAATTTCACCCTCCACACCCTTAACATCACCCTTGTGGTGCCCTGAACTTCACCACGTGATTATCGTCCTTGAGAAAAGCGCATAATTTCACCCTCCAGACCCTTAACATCACCCTTGTGGTGCCCTGAACTCCACCAGTTGATTATCGTCCTTGAGAAAAGAGCCTAATTTCACCCTCCAGACCCTTAACATCACCCTTGTGGCACCCTGAACAACAACACGTGATTATCGTCCTAAAGAAAAGAACATAATTTCACCATCCAGACCCTTAGTATCACCCTTGTGGTGCCCTGAACTCCACCACGTGATTATCGTCCTTAAGGAAAGAGCATAATTTCACCCTCCAGACCCTCAACATCACCCTTGTGGTGCCCTGAACTCTACCACGTGATTATCGTCCTTAAGAAAAGAGCAAAATTTCACCCTCCAGACCCTTAACATCACCCTTGTGGTGCCCTGAACTCCACCACGTGATTATCGTCCTTGATTAAAGAGCATAATTTCACCCTCCAGACCCTTAACATCACCCTTGTGGTGCCCTGAACAAAAACACGTGATTATCGCCCTTGATTAAAGAGCATGATTTCACCCTCCAGCCCCCTAACATCACCCTTGTGGTGCTCTGAACAACAACACGTGATTATCGTCCTTGATTAAAGAGCATGATTTCACCCTCCAGACCCTCAACATCACCCTTGTGGCGCCCTGAACAACAACACGTGATTATCGTCCTTGATTAAAGAGCATGATTTCACCCTCCAGACCCTCAACATCACCCTTGTGGTGCTCTGGACAACAACACGTGATTCTCGTCCTTGATTAAAGAGCATAATTTCACTCTCCAGACCCTTAACATCACCCTTGTGGCGCCCTGGACAACAACACGTGATTATCGTCCTTGATTAAAGAGCATAATTTCACTCTCCAGACCCTTAACATCACCCTTGTGGTGCTCTGGACAACAACACGTGATTATCGTCCTTGATTAAAGAGCATAATTTCACTCTCCAGACCCTTAACATCACCCTTGTGGCGCCCTGGACAACAACACGTGATTATCGTTCTTGATTAAAGAGCATAATTTCACCCTCCAGACCCTTAACATCACCCTTGTGGTGCTCTGGACAACAACACGTGATTATCGTCCTTGATTAAAGAGCATAATTTCACTCTCCAGACCCTTAACATCACCCTTGTGGCGCCCTGAACAACAACACGTGATTATCGTCCTTGATTAAAGAGCATGATTCCACCCTCCAGACCCTCAACATCACTCTTGTGGCGCCCTGATCTTCACCACGTGATTATCGTCCTTGATTAAAGGGCATGATTTCACCCTCCAGACCCTTAACTTCACCCTTGTGGCGCCCTGAACTCCACCAGTTAATTATCGTCCTTGAGATAGGAGCATAATTTCACTCTCCAGACCCTTAACATCACCCTTGTGGGGCCTGAACAACACCACGTGATTATCGTCCTCAAGAAAAGCGCATAATTTCACTCTCCAGACCCTCAACGTCACCCTTTTGGTGCCCTGAACTCAACCAGTTGATTATCATCTTTGAGAAAAGAGCATAATTCCACCCTCCAGACCCTTAACATCACCCTTGTGATGCCCTGTACACCACCACGTGGTTATCGTCCATGAGAAAAGAGCATAATTTCACCCTCCAGACCCTTAACATCACCCTTGTGGCGCCCTGAACAACAACACGTGATTATCGTCCCTAAAGAAAGAGCATAATTTCACCTACCAGACCCTTAACATCACCCTTGTGGCGCCCTGAACAACACCACGTGATTATCGTCCCTAAGAAAAGAGCATAATTTCACTCTCCTGACCCTTAACATCACCCTTGTGGCGCCCTGAACAACACCACGTGTTTATCGTCCTCAAGAAAAAATCATAATTTCACTCTCCAGACCCTTAACATCACCCTTGTGGTGCCCTGAACTCCACCAGTTGATTATCGTCTTTGAGAAAAGAGCATAATTCCACCCTCCAGACCCTTAACATCACCCTTGTGATGCCCTGTACACCACTACGTGGTTATCGTCCATAAGAAAAGAGCATAATTTCACCCTCCAGACCCTTAACATCACCCTTGTGGCGCCCTGTACACCACCACGTGGTTATCGTCCATGAGAAAAGAGCATAATTTCACCCTCCAGACCCTTAACATCACCCTTGTGGCGCCCTGAACATCACCACGTGATTATCGTCCTTGAGGAAAGAGCATAATTTCACCCTCCAGACCCTTAACATAACCCTCGTGGTGCCCTGAACATCACCACGTGATTATCGTCCTTAAGAAAAGAGCATAATTTCACTCTCCAGACCCTTAACATCACCCTTGTGGTGCCCTGAACAACAACACGTGATTATTGTACTTGAGAAAAGAGCATAATTTCACCCTCCAGACCCTTAACATCACCCTTGTGGCGCCCTGAACAACACCACGTGATTATCGTCCTTAAGAAAAGAGCATGATTTCACCCTCCAGACCCTCAACATCACCCTTGTGGTGCCCTGAACAGCACCAGTTGATTATCGTCGTTGATTAAAGAGCATAATTTCACTCTCCAGACCCTCAACATCACCCTTGTGGCGCCCTAAACAACACCACGTGATTATCGTCCTTGAGAAAAGAGCATAATTTCACCCTCCAGACCCTTCACATCACCCTTGTGGTGCCCTGAACTCCACCACGTGAATATCGTCCTTGAGAAAAGAGCATAATTTCACCCTCCAGACCCTTAACATTACCCTTGTGGTGCCCTACACCCCACCAGTTGATTATCGTCCTTGATTAAAGAGCATAATTTCACTCTCCAGACCCTTAACATCACCCTTGTGGCGCCCTGAACAACACCACGTGATTATCGTCCTTGAGAAAAGAGCATAATTTCACCCTACAGACCCTTAACATCACCCTTGTGGTGCCCTGAACTTCACCACGTGATTATCGTCCTTGAGAAAAGAGCATAATTTCACCCTCCAGACCCTTAACATCACCCTTGTGGTGCCCTGAACAACAAGACGTGATTATCGTCCTTGAGAAAAGAGCATAATTTCACCCTCCAGACCCTTAACATCACCCTTGTGGTGCCCTGAACTCCACCAGTTGATTATCGTCCTTGAGAAAAGAGCATAATTTCACCCTCCAGACCCTTAACATCACCCTTGTGGTGCCCTGAACTCCATCAGTTGATTATCGTCCTTGAGGAAAGAGCATAATTTCACCCTCCAGACCCTTAACATCAACCTTGTGGTGCCCTGAATTCCACCAGTTGAATATCGTCCTTGAGAAAAGAGCATAATTTCACCCTCCATACCCTTAACATCACCCTTGTGGCGCCCTGAACAACAAAACGTGATTATCGTCCTTAAGAAAAGAGCATAATTTCTCCCTCCAGACACTCAACATCACCCTTGTGGTGCCCTGAACTTCTCCACGTGATTATCGTCCGTGAGAAAAAAGCATAATTTCACCCTCCAGACCCTTAACATCACCCTTGTGGTGCCCTGAACAACAACACGTGATTATCGTCCTTGAGAAAAGAGCATAATTTCACCCTCCAGACCCTTAACATCACCCTTGTGGTTCCTTGAACTCCACCAGTTGATTATCGTCCTTGTGAAAAGAGCATAATTTCACCCTCCAGACCCTTAACATCACCCTTGTGGCGCCCTGAACTCCACCAGTTGATTATCGTCCTTGATTAAGGAGCATGATTTCTCCTTCCAGACCCTTAACATCACCCTTGTGGCGCCCTGATCTCCACCACGTGATTATCGCCCTTGAGAAAAGAGCATGATTTCACCCTCCATACCCTTAACATCACCCTTGTGATGCCCTGAAAACCACCAGTTTATTATCGTCCTTGAGATAAGAGCATAATTTCACCCTCCTGACCCTCAACATCACCCTTGTGGCGCCCCGAACAACATCGAGTGATTATCGTCCTTAAGAAAAGAGCATATTTTCACTCTCCAGACCCTTAACATCACCCTTGTGGCGCCCTGAACACCACCACGTGATTATCGTCCTTAAGGAAAGAGCATAATTTCACTCTCCAGACCCTCAACATCACCCTTGTGGTGCCCTGAACACCACAACGTGATTATCGTCCTTGATTGAAGAGCATAATTTCACCCTCCAGACCCTCAACATCACCCTTGTGGTGGCCTGAACTTCACCACGTGATTATCGTCCTTGAGAAAAGACGATAATTTCAGCCTCCAGACCCTCAACATCACCCTTGTGGTGCCCTGAACTTCACCACGTGATTATCGTTCTTGAGAAAAGAGCATAATTTCACCCTCCAGGCCCTCAACATCACCCTTGTGGTGCCCTGAACTCCGCCACTTGATTATCGTCCTTGATTAAAAGGCATAATTTCACCCTCCAGACCCTCAACATCACCCTTGTGGCGCCCTGAACTCCACCACGTGATTATCGTCCTTGATTAAAGAGCAGCATTTCACCCTCCAGACCCTTAACATCACCCTTGTGGCGCCCTGAACTCCACCACGTGATTATCGTCCTTGAGAAAAGAGCATAATTTCACCCTCCAGACCCTCAACATCACCCTTGTGGTGCCCTGAACAACACCACGTGATTATCGTCCTTTAGAATAGAGCATAATTTCACCCTCCAGACCCTCAACATCACCCTTGTGGCGCCCTGTACACCACCACGTTATTATCGTCGTTGAGAAGAGAGCATAGTTTCACCCTCCAGACCCTCAACATCACCCTTTTGGTGCCCCGAACCACACCACGTGATTATCGTCCTTCAGAATAGAGCATAATTCCACCCTCCAGACCCTTAACATCACCCTTGTGGCGCCCTGAACAACAACACGTGATTATCGTCCTTAAGATAAGAGCATAATTTCACCCTCCAGACCCTTCACATCACCCTTGTGGCGCCCTGAACTACAACACGTGATTATCGTCATTGAGAAAAGAGCATAATTTCACCATCCAGACCCTTCACATCACCCTTGTGGCGCCCTGAACAACACCACGTGATTATCGTCCTTGAGAAAAGTGCATAATTTCACCATCCAGACCCTTCACATCACCCTTGTGGTGCCCTGAACAACAACACGTGATTATCCTCCTTGAGAAAAGAGCATAATTTCACCCTCCAGACCCTCAACATCACCCTTGTGTAGCCCTGAAAAACAACACGTGATTATCGTCCTTGAGAAAAGAGCATAATTTCACCATCCAGACCCTTCACATCACCCTTGTGGTGCCCTGAACTACAACACGTGATTATCGTCCTTGAGAAAAGAGCATAATTTCACCATCCAGACCCTTAGTATCACCCTTGTGGTGCCCTGAACAACAACACGCGATTATCGTCCTTGAGAAAAGAGCATAATATCACCATCCAGACCCTTAGTATCACCCTTGTGGTGCCCTGAACAACAACACGTGATTATCGTCCTCGAGAAAAGAGCATAATTTCACCATCCAGACCCTTGGTATCACCCTTGTGGTGCCCTGAACAACAACACGTGATTATCGTCCTTGAGAAAAGAGCATAATTTCACCATCCAGACCCTTAACATCACCCTTGTGGCGCCCTGAAGTTCACCACGTGATCATCGTCCTTGAGAAAAGAGCATAATTTCACCATCCAGACCCTTAACATCACCCTTGTGGAGCCCTGAACAACAACACGTGATTATCGTCCTTGAGAAAAGAGCATAATTTCACCATCCATACCCTTAGTATCACCCTTGTGGTGCCCTGAACAACAACACGTGATTATCGTCCTTGAGAAAAGAGCATAATTTCACCATCCACACCCTTAACATCACCCTTGTGGCGCCCTGAAGTTCACCACGTGATCATCGTCCTTGAGAAAAGAGCATAATTTCACCATCCAGACCCTTAGTATCACCCTTGTGGTGCCCTGAACAACAACACGTGATTATCGTCCATGAGAAAAGAGCATAATTTCACCATCCAGACCCTTAGTATCTCCCTTGTGGTGCCCTGAACAACAACACGTGATTATCGTCCTTGAGAAAAGAGCATAATTTCACCCTCCAGACCCTTAACATCACCCTTGTGGTGCCCTGAACAACAACACGTGATTATCGTCCTTGAGAAAAGAGCATAATTTCACCCTCCAGACCCTTAACATCACCCTTGTGGTGCCCTGAACTCCACCAGTTGATTATCGTCCTCGAGAAAAGAGCATAATTTAACCCTCTAGACCCTTAACATCACCCTTGTGGTGCCTTGAACTCCACCAGTTGATAATCGTCCTTGAGGAAAGAGCATAATTTCACCCTCCACACCCTTAACATCACCCTTGTGGTGCCCTGAACTTCACCACGTGATTATCGTCCTTGAGAAAAGCGCATAATTTCACCCTCCAGACCCTTAACATCACCCTTGTGGTGCCCTGAACTCCACCAGTTGATTATCGTCCTTGAGAAAAGAGCCTAATTTCACCCTCCAGACCCTTAACATCACCCTTGTGGCACCCTGAACAACAACACGTGATTATCGTCCTAAATAAAAGAACATAATTTCACCATCCAGACCCTTGGTATCACCCTTGTGGTGCCCTGAACTCCACCACGTGATTATCGTCCTTAAGGAAAGAGCATAATTTCACCCTCCAGACCCTCAACATCACCCTTGTGGTGCCCTGAACTCTACCACGTGATTATCGTCCTTAAGAAAAGAGCATAATTTCACCCTCCAGACCCTTAACATCACCCTTGTGGTGCCCTGAACTCCACCACGTGATTATCGTCCTTGATTAAAGAGCATAATTTCACCCTCCAGACCCTTAACATCACCCTTGTGGTGCCCTGAACAAAAACACGTGATTATCGCCCTTGATTAAAGAGCATGATTTCACCCTCCAGCCCCCTAACATCACCCTTGTGGTGCTCTGAACAACAACACGTGATTATCGTCCTTGATTAAAGAGCATGATTTCACCCTCCAGACCCTCAACATCACCCTTGTGGCGCCCTGAACAACAACACGTGATTATCGTCCTTGATTAAAGAGCATGATTTCACCCTCCAGACCCTCAACATCACCCTTGTGGTGCTCTGGACAACAACACGTGATTCTCGTCCTTGATTAAAGAGCATAATTTCACTCTCCAGACCCTTAACATCACCCTTGTGGCGCCCTGGACAACAACACGTGATTATCGTCCTTGATTAAAGAGCATAATTTCACTCTCCAGACCCTTAACATCACCCTTGTGGTGCTCTGGACAACAACACGTGATTATCGTCCTTGATTAAAGAGCATAATTTCACTCTCCAGACCCTTAACATCACCCTTGTGGCGCCCTGGACAACAACACGTGATTATCGTTCTTGATTAAAGAGCATAATTTCACCCTCCAGACCCTTAACATCACCCTTGTGGTGCTCTGGACAACAACACGTGATTATCGTCCTTGATTAAAGAGCATAATTTCACTCTCCAGACCCTTAACATCACCCTTGTGGCGCCCTGAACAACAACACGTGATTATCGTCCTTGATTAAAGAGCATGATTCCACCCTCCAGACCGTCAACATCACTCTTGTGGCGCCCTGATCTTCACCACGTGATTATCGTCCTTGATTAAAGGGCATGATTTCACCCTCCAGACCCTTAACTTCACCCTTGTGGCGCCCTGAACTCCACCAGTTAATTATCGTCCTTGAGATAGGAGCATAATTTCACTCTCCAGACCCTTAACATCACCCTTGTGGGGCCTGAACAACACCACGTGATTATCGTCCTCAAGAAAAGAGCATAATTTCACTCTCCAGACCCTCAACGTCACCCTTTTGGTGCCCTGAACTCAACCAGTTGATTATCATCTTTGAGAAAAGAGCATAATTCCACCCTTCAGGCCCTTAACATCACCCTTGTGGCGCCCTGAACAACACCACGTGATTATCGTCCTCAAGATAAGAGCATAATTCCACCCTCCAGACCCTTAACATCACCCTTGTGATGCCCTGTACACCACCACGTGGTTATCGTCCATGAGAAAAGAGCATAATTTCACCCTTCAGACCCTTAACATCACCCTTGTGGCGCCCTGAACAACAACACGTGATTATCGTCCCTAAAGAAAGAGCATAATTTCACCTACCAGACCCTTTACATCACCCTTGTGGCGCCCTGAACAACACCACGTGATTATCGTCCCTAAGAAAAGAGCATAATTTCACTCTCCTGACCCTTAACATCACCCTTGTGGCGCCCTGAACAACACCACGTGTTTATCGTCCTCAAGAAAAAATCATAATTTCACTCTCCAGACCCTTAACATCACCCTTGTGGTGCCCTGAACTCCACCAGTTGATTATCGTCTTTGAGAAAAGAGCATAATTCCACCCTCCAGACCCTTAACATCACCCTTGTGATGCCCTGTACACCACTACGTGGTTATCGTCCATAAGAAAAGAGCATAATTTCACCCTCCAGACCCTTAACATCACCCTTGTGGCGCCCTGTACACCACCACGTGGTTATCGTCCATGAGAAAAGAGCATAATTTCACCCTCCAGACCCTTAACATCACCCTTGTGGCGCCCTGAACATCACCACGTGATTATCGTCCTTGAGGAAAGAGCATAATTTCACCCTCCAGACCCTTAACATAACCCTCGTGGTGCCCTGAACATCACCACGTGATTATCGTCCTTAAGAAAAGAGCATAATTTCACTCTCCAGACCCTTAACATCACCCTTGTGGTGCCCTGAACAACAACACGTGATTATTGTACTTGAGAAAAGAGCATAATTTCACCCTCCAGACCCTTAACATCACCCTTGTGGCGCCCTGAACAACACCACGTGATTATCGTCCTTAAGAAAAGAGCATGATTTCACCCTCCAGACCCTCAACATCACCCTTGTGGTGCCCTGAACAGCACCAGTTGATTATCGTCGTTGATTAAAGAGCATAATTTCACTCTCCAGACCCTCAACATCACCCTTGTGGCGCCCTAAACAACACCACGTGATTATCGTCCTTGAGAAAAGAGCATAATTTCACCCTCCAGACCCTTCACATCACCCTTGTGGTGCCCTGAACTCCACCACGTGAATATCGTCCTTGAGAAAAGAGCATAATTTCACCCTCCAGACCCTCAACATTACCCTTGTGGTGCCCTACACCCCACCAGTTGATTATCGTCCTTGATTAAAGAGCATAATTTCACTCTCCAGACCCTTAACATCACCCTTGTGGCGCCCTGAACAACACCACGTGATTATCGTCCTTGAGAAAAGAGCATAATTTCACCCTACAGACCCTTAACATCACCCTTGTGGTGCCCTGAACTTCACCACGTGATTATCGTCCTTGAGAAAAGAGCATAATTTCACCCTCCAGACCCTTAACATCACCCTTGTGGTGCCCTGAACAACAAGACGTGATTATCGTCCTTGAGAAAAGAGCATAATTTCACCCTCCAGACCCTTAACATCACCCTTGTGGTGCCCTGAACTCCACCAGTTGATTATCGTCCTTGAGAAAAGAGCATAATTTCACCCTCCAGACCCTTAACATCACCCTTGTGGTGCCCTGAACTCCATCAGTTGATTATCGTCCTTGAGGAAAGAGCATAATTTCACCCTCCAGACCCTTAACATCAACCTTGTGGTGCCCTGAATTCCACCAGTTGAATATCGTCCTTGAGAAAAGAGCATAATTTCACCCTCCATACCCTTAACATCACCCTTGTGGCGCCCTGAACAACAAAACGTGATTATCGTCCTTAAGAAAAGAGCATAATTTCTCCCTCCAGACACTCAACATCACCCTTGTGGTGCCCTGAACTTCTCCACGTGATTATCGTCCGTGAGAAAAAAGCATAATTTCACCCTCCAGACCCTTAACATCACCCTTGTGGTGCCCTGAACAACAACACGTGATTATCGTCCTTGAGAAAAGAGCATAATTTCACCCTCCAGACCCTTAACATCACCATTGTAGTTCCTTGAACTCCACCAGTTGATTATCGTCCTTGTGAAAAGAGCATAATTTCACCCTCCAGACCCTTAACATCACCCTTGTTTCGCCCTGAACTCCACCAGTTGATTATCGTCCTTGATTAAGGAGCATGATTTCTCCTTCCAGACCCTTAACATCACCCTTGTGGCGCCCTGATCTCCACCACGTGATTATCGCCCTTGAGAAAAGAGCATGATTTCACCCTCCATACCCTTAACATCACCCTTGTGATGCCCTGAAAACCACCAGTTTATTATCGTCCTTGAGATAAGAGCATAATTTCACCCTCCTGACCCTCAACATCACCCTTGTGGCGCCCCGAACAACATCGAGTGATTATCGTCCTTAAGAAAAGAGCATATTTTCACTCTTCAGACCCTTAACATCACCCTTGTGGCGCCCTGAACACCACCACGTGATTATCGTCCTTAAGGAAAGAGCATAATTTCACTCTCCAGACCCTCAACATCACCCTTGTGGTGCCCTGAACACCACAACGTGATTATCGTCCTTGATTGAAGAGCATAATTTCACCCTCCAGACCCTCAACATCACCCTTGTGGTGGCCTGAACTCTACCACGTGATTATCGTCCTTAAGAAAAGAGCATAATTTCACCCTCCAGACCCTTAACATCACCCTTGTGGTGCCCTGAACTCCACCACGTGATTATCGTCCTTGATTAAAGAGCATAATTTCACCCTCCAGACCCTTAACATCACCCTTGTGGTGCCCTGAACAAAAACACGTGATTATCGCCCTTGATTAAAGAGCATGATTTCACCCTCCAGCCCCCTAACATCACCCTTGTGGTGCTCTGAACAACAACACGTGATTATC
The DNA here is from genome assembly GCA_964007535.1 of Brachyptera risi. Taxonomy (NCBI): domain Eukaryota; kingdom Metazoa; phylum Arthropoda; class Insecta; order Plecoptera; family Taeniopterygidae; genus Brachyptera; species Brachyptera risi. The sequence goes on from OZ023337.1 coordinate 29,288,575, forward strand.
GTCCTTGATTAAAGAGCATGATTTCACCCTCCAGACCCTCAACATCACCCTTGTGGCGCCCTGAACAACAACACGTGATTATCGTCCTTGATTAAAGAGCATGATTTCACCCTCCAGACCCTCAACATCACCCTTGTGGTGCTCTGGACAACAACACGTGATTCTCGTCCTTGATTAAAGAGCATAATTTCACTCTCCAGACCCTTAACATCACCCTTGTGGCGCCCTGGACAACAACACGTGATTATCGTCCTTGATTAAAGAGCATAATTTCACTCTCCAGACCCTTAACATCACCCTTGTGGTGCTCTGGACAACAACACGTGATTATCGTCCTTGATTAAAGAGCATAATTTCACTCTCCAGACCCTTAACATCACCCTTGTGGCGCCCTGGACAACAACACGTGATTATCGTTCTTGATTAAAGAGCATAATTTCACCCTCCAGACCCTTAACATCACCCTTGTGGTGCTCTGGACAACAACACGTGATTATCGTCCTTGATTAAAGAGCATAATTTCACTCTCCAGACCCTTAACATCACCCTTGTGGCGCCCTGAACAACAACACGTGATTATCGTCCTTGATTAAAGAGCATGATTCCACCCTCCAGACCCTCAACATCACTCTTGTGGCGCCCTGATCTTCACCACGTGATTATCGTCCTTGATTAAAGGGCATGATTTCACCCTCCAGACCCTTAACTTCACCCTTGTGGCGCCCTGAACTCCACCAGTTAATTATCGTCCTTGAGATAGGAGCATAATTTCACTCTCCAGACCCTTAACATCACCCTTGTGGGGCCTGAACAACACCACGTGATTATCGTCCTCAAGAAAAGAGCATAATTTCACTCTCCAGACCCTCAACGTCACCCTTTTGGTGCCCTGAACTCAACCAGTTGATTATCATCTTTGAGAAAAGAGCATAATTCCACCCTCCAGACCCTTAACATCACCCTTGTGATGCCCTGTACACCACCACGTGGTTATCGTCCATGAGAAAAGAGCATAATTTCACCCTTCAGACCCTTAACATCACCCTTGTGGCGCCCCGAACAACAACACGTGATTATCGTCCCTAAAGAAAGAGCATAATTTCACCTACCAGACCCTTAACATCACCCTTGTGGCGCCCTGAACAACACCACGTGATTATCGTCCCTAAGAAAAGAGCATAATTTCACTCTCCTGACCCTTAACATCACCCTTGTGGCGCCCTGAACAACACCACGTGTTTATCGTCCTCAAGAAAAAATCATAATTTCACTCTCCAGACCCTTAACATCACCCTTGTGGTGCCCTGAACTCCACCAGTTGATTATCGTCTTTGAGAATAGAGCATAATTCCACCCTCCAGACCCTTAACATCACCCTTGTGATGCCCTGTACACCACTACGTGGTTATCGTCCATAAGAAAAGAGCATAATTTCACCCTCCAGACCCTTAACATCACCCTTGTGGCGCCCTGTACACCACCACGTGGTTATCGTCCATGAGAAAAGAGCATAATTTCACCCTCCAGACCCTTAACATCACCCTTGTGGCGCCCTGAACATCACCACGTGATTATCGTCCTTGAGGAAAGAGCATAATTTCACCCTCCAGACCCTTAACATAACCCTCGTGGTGCCCTGAACATCACCACGTGAGTATCGTCCTTGAGAAAGGAGCATAATTTCATCCTCCAGACCCTTAACATCACCCTTGTGATGCCCTGAACTCCACCACGTGATTATCGTCCTTGAGAAAGGAGCATAATTTCATCCTCCAGACCCTTAACATCACCCTTGTGGCGCCCTGAACTCCAACACGTGAGTATCGTCCTTGAGAAAGGAGCATAATTTCATCCTCCAGACCCTTAACATCACCCTTGTGATGCCCTGAACTCCACCACGTGATTATCGTCCTTGAGAAAGGAGCATAATTTCATCCTCCAGACCCTTAACATCACCCTTGTGGCGCCCTGAACTCCACCACGTGAGTATCGTCCTTGAGAAAGGAGCATAATTTCATCCTCCAGACCCTTAACATCACCCTTGTGATGCCCTGAACTCCACCACGTGAGTATCGTCCTCGAGAAAGGAGCATAATTTCACCCTCCAGACCCTTAACATCACCCTTGTGGCGCCCTGAACTCCACCACGTGATTATCGATCTTGTGAATGAAGCATAATTTCATCCTCCAGACCCTTAACATCACCCTTGTGGCGCCCTGAACTCCACCACGTGATTATCGTCCTTGAGAAAGGAGCATAATTTCACCCTCCAGACCCTTAACATCACCCTTGTGGCGCCCTGAACTCCACCACGTGATTATCGATCTTGTGAATGATGCATAATTTCATCCTCCAGACCCTTAACATCATCCTTGTGGTGCCCTGTACCACAGCACGTGATTATCGTCCTTGAGAAAAGAGCATAATTTCACTCTCCAGACCCTTAACATCACCCTTGTGGTGCCCTGAACTCCACCAGGTCATCATCGTCCTTGAGAAAAGAGCATAATTTCATCCTCCAGACCCTTAACATCACCCTTGTGATGCCCTGAACTCCACCACATGATTATCATCCTTGAGAAAAGAGCATAATTTCACCCTCTAGACCCTTAACATCACCATTGTGGCGCCCTGAACTCCACCACGTGATAGTCGTCCTTGAGAAAAGAGCATAATTTCACCCTCCAGACCCTCAACATCACCCTTGTGATGCCCTGAACTCCACCACGTGATTATCGTCCTTGAGAAAAGAGCATAATTTCACTCTCCAGACCCTCAACATCACCCTTGTGGCGCCCTGTATTCCACCACGTGATTATCGTCCTTGAGAAAAGAGCATTATTTCACCCTCCAGACCCTTAACATCACCCTTGTGGCGCCCTGAACTCAACCACGTGATTATCGTCGTTGAGAAAAGAGCATATTTTCACCCTCCAGACCCTTAACATCCGTCTTGTGGCGCCCTGAACTCCACCACGTGATTATCGTCCTTGAGAAAAGAGCATAATTTCACCCTCCAGACCCTTACCATCACCCTTGTGGTGCCCTGAACAACAACACGTGATTATTGTCCTTAAGAAAAGAGCATAATTTCACCCTCCAGACCCTCAACATCACCCTTGTGGTGCCCCGAACTCCACCAGTTGATTATCGTCCTCAAGAAAAGAGCATAAATACCCTCCGGACCCTTAACATCACCCTTGTGGCGCCCTGAACTCTACCAGTTGATTATCGTCCTCAAGAAAAGAGCATAATTTCACCCTCCAGACCCTTCACATCACCCTTGTGGAGCCCTGAACAACAACACGTGATTATCGTCCTTGAGAAAAGAGCATAATTTCACCATCCAGACCCTCAACATCACCCTTGTGGCGCCCTGAACTCCACCACGTGATTATCGTCCTTGAGAAAAGAGCATAATTTCACCCTCCAGACCCTTAACATCACCCTTGTGGCGCCCTGAACTCCACAAGTTGATTATCGTCCTTGAGAAAAGAGCATAATTTCACCCTCCAGACCCTTAACATCACACTGATGGAGCCCTGAACAACAACACGTGATTATTGTCCTTTAGAAAAGTGCATAATTTCACCATCCAGACCCTCAACATCACCCTTGTGGTGCCCTGAACTCCACAAGTTGATTATCGTCCTTACGAAAAGAGCATAATTTCACCCTCCAGACCCTTAACATCACCCTTGTGGAGCCCTGAACAACAACACATGATTATTGTCCTTAAGAAAAGAGCATAATTTCACCCTCCAGACCCTTAACATCACCCTTGTGGCGCCCTGAACTCCACAATTTGATTATCGTCCTTGAGAAAAGAGCATAATTTCACCCTCCAGACCCTTAACATCACACTGATGGAGCCCTGAACAACAACACGTGATTATTGTCCTTTAGAAAAGTGCATAATTTCACCATCCAGACCCTCAACATCACCCTTGTGGTGCCCTGAACTCCACAAGTTGATTATCGTCCTTACGAAAAGAGCATAATTTCACCCTCCAGACCCTTAACATCACCCTTGTGGTGCCCTGAACAACAACACGTGATTATCGTCCTTACGAAAAGAGCATAATTTCACCCTCCAGACCCTCAACATCACCCTTGTGGCGCCCTGAACAAACACACGTGATTATCGTCCTTAAGAAAAGAGCATAAATACCCTCCAGACCCACAACATCACCCTTGTGGTGCCCCGAACTCCACCACGTGATTATCGTCCTTACGAAAAGAGCATAATTTCACCCTCCAGACCCTTAACATCACCCTTGTGGTGCCCTGAACAACAACACGTGATTATCGTCCTTACGAAAAGAGCATAATTTCACCCTCCAGACCCTCAACATCACCCTTGTGGCGCCCTGAACAAACACACGTGATTATCGTCCTTAAGAAAAGAGCATAAATACCCTCCAGACCCACAACATCACCCTTGTGGTGCCCCGAACTCCACCACGTGATTATCGTCCTTGAGAAAAGAGCATAATTTCACCCTCCAGACCCTTACCATCACCCTTGTGGTTCCCTGAACAAACACACGTGATTATCGTCCTTAAGAAAAGAGCATAAATACCCTCCAGACCCTTAACATCACCCTTGTGGCGCCCTGAACTCCACCACGTGATTATCGTCCTTAAGAAAAGAGCATAAATACCCTCCAGACCCTTACCATCACCCTTGTGGTGCCCTGAACAACAACACGTGATTATTGTCCTTAAGAAAAGAGCATAATTTCACCCTCCAGACCCACAACATCACCCTTGTGGTGCCCTGAACTCCACCACGTGATTATCGTCCTTAAGAAAAGAGCATAAATACCCTCCAGACCCTTACCATCACCCTTGTGGTGCCCTGAACAACAACACGTGATTATTGTCCTTAAGAAAAGAGCATAATTTCACCCTCCAGACCCTCAACATCACCCTTGTGGTGCCCCGAACTCCACCAGTTGATTATCGTCCTTAAGAAAAGAGCATGAATACCCTCCGGACCCTTAACATCACCCTTGTGGCGCCCTGAACTCTACCAGTTGATTATCGTCCTTAAGAAAAGAGCATAATTTCACCCTCCAGACCCTTCACATCACCCTTGTGGAGCCCTGAACAACAACACGTGATTATCGTCCTTGAGAAAAGAGCATAATTTCACCATCCAGACCCTCAACATCACCCTTGTGGCGCCCTGAACTCCACCACGTGATTATCGTCCTTGAGAAAAGAGCATAATTTCACCCTCCAGACCCTTAACATCACCCTTGTGGCGCCCTGAACTCCACAAGTTGATTATCGTCCTTGAGAAAAGAGCATAATTTCACCCTCCAGACCCTTAACATCACACTGATGGAGCCCTGAACAACAACACGTGATTATTGTCCTTTAGAAAAGTGCATAATTTCACCATCCAGACCCTTAACATCACCCTTGTGGTGCCCTGAACTCCACAAGTTGATTATCGTCCTTACGAAAAGAGCATAATTTCACCCTCCAGACCCTTAACATCACCCTTGTGGAGCCCTGAACAACAACACATGATTATCGTCCTTGAGAAAAGAGCCTTATTTCACCCTCCAGACCCTCAACATCACCCTTGTGGAGCCCTGAACAACACCACGTGATTATCGTCTTTGAGAAAAGAGCATAATTTCACCCTCCAGACCCTCAACATCACCCTTGAGGTGCCCTGAACAACACCACGTGATGATCGTCCTTAAGAAAAGGGCATAATTCCACTCTCCAGACCCTCAACATCACCCTCGTGGTGCCCTGAACTCCACCAGTTAATTATCGTCCTCGAGAAAAGAGCATAATTTCACCCTCCAGACCCTCAACATCACCCTTGTGGTGCCCTGAACTCCACAAGTTGATTATCGTCCTTAAGAAAAGAGCATAATTTCACCCTCCAGACCCTTAACATCACCCTTGTGGAGCCCTGAACAACAACACATAATTATCGTCCTTGAGAAAACAGCCTTATTTCACCCTCCAGACCCTTAACATCACCCTTGTGGCGCCCTGAACTACAACACGTGATTATCGTCTTTGAGAAAAGAGCATAATTTCACCCTCCAGACCCTCAACATCACCCTTGAGGTGCCCTGAACAACACCACGTGATGATCGTCCTTAAGAAAAGGGCATAATTTCACTCTCCAGACCCTCAACATCACCCTCGTGGTGCCCTGAACTCCACCAGTTAATTATCGTCCTTGAGAAAAGAGCATAATTTCACCCTCCAGACCCTTAACATCACCCTTGTGGTGCCCTGAACTCCACCACATGATTATCGTCTTCGAGAAAAGAGCCCAATTTCACCCTCCAGACCCTTAACATCACCCTTGTGGTGCCGTGAACTCCACCACGTGATTATCGTCCTCGAGAAAAGGGCATAATTTCCCCTTCCAAACCCTTAACATCACCCTTGCGGCGCCCTGAACTCCACCACGTGGTTATCGTCCTTGAGAAAAGAGCATAGTTTCACCCTCCAGACCCTCAACGTCACCCTTGTGGCGCCCTGTACAACACAATATGATTATCGTCCTTGAGAAAAGAGCACAATTTCACCCTCCGGACCCTTAACATCACCCTTGTGGCGCCCTGTACAACACCATGTGGTCACCGTCCTTGAGAAAAGAGCATAATTTCACCCTCCAGACCCTCAACATCACCCTTGTGGCACCCTGAACTCCACCACGTGATTATCGTCCTTGAGAAAAGAGGATAATTTTACCCTCCAGACCCTTAACATCACCCTTGTGACGCCCTGAACTCTACCAGTTGATGATCGTCCTTGAGAAAAGTGCATAATTTCACCATCCAGACCCTTGACATCACCCTTGTGGTGCCCTGAACTCCACCACTTGATTATCGTCTTTATGAAAAGAGCATAATTTCACCCTCCAGACCCTTACCATCATCCTTGTGGAGCCCTGAATATCAACACGTGATTATCGTCCTTGAGAAAAGAGCATAATTTCACCCTTCAGACCCTTAACATCACCCTTGTGGTGCCCTGAACAACAACACGTGATTATCGTCCTTGAGAAAAGAGCATATGTACATACTCCAGAACCTTAACATCACCCTTGTGGAGCCCTGAACAACAACACGAGATTATTGACCATGAGAAAAGAGCATAATTTCACCCTCCAGACCCTTAACATCACCCTTGTGGTGCCCTGAACAACAACACGTGATTATCGACCTCAAGAAAAGAGCATAATTTCACCCTCCAGACCAACAACATCACCCTTGTGGTGCCCTGAACTCCACCAGTTGATTATCGTCCTTGAGGAAAGAGCATGATTTCACTCTCCAGACCCTTAACATCACCCTTGTGGTGCCCTGAATTCCACCAGTTGATTATCGTCCATGAGAAATGAGCACAATTTCACCCTCCAGACCCTTAACATCATCTTGTGGCGCCCTGTACAACAATATGTGATTATCGTCCTTGAGAAAAGAGCATAATTTCACCCTCCAGACCCTTATCACTACCCTCGTGGTTCCCTGAACACCAACACGTGATTATCGTCCTTAAGAAAATAGCATAAATTCACCCTCCAGACCCACAACATCACCCTTGTGGTGCCCTGAACTCCACCAGTTGATTATTGTCCATGAGAAAAGAGCACAATTTCACCCTCCAGACCCTTAACATCACCCTTGTGGCGCCCTGTACAACACAATGTGATTATCGTCCTTGAGAAAAGAGCATAATTTCACCCTCCAGACCCTCAACATCGCCCTTGTGGCGCCCTGAACTCCACCACGTGATTATCGTCCTTGAGAAAAGAGCATAATTTCACCCTCCAGACCCTCAACATCACCCTTGTGGCGCCCTGAACTCTACCAGTTGATGATCGTCCTTGAGAAAGGAGCATAATTTCACCCTCCAGACCCTCAACATCACCCTTGTGGAGCCCTGAACATCAACACGGGATAATCGTCCTTGAGAAAAGAGCATTTTTTCACCCTCCAGACCCTCAACATCACCCTTGTGGTGCCCTGAATTACAACACGTGATTATCGTCCTTGAGAAAAGAGCATAATTTCACCCTACAGACCCTCAACATCACCCTTGTGGTGCCCTGGACAACAACACGTGATTATAGTCCAAGAGAAAAGAGCATTATTTCACCCTCCAGACCCTCAACATCACCCTTGTGGTGCCCTGAACAACAACACGTGATTATCGTCCTTGAGAAAAGAGCCTAATTTCACCCTCCAGACCTTCCACATCACCCTTGTGAGGCCCTGAACAACAACACGTGATTATCGTCCTTGAGAAAAGAGCATAATTTCACCCTCTAGACCCTTAACATCACCCTTGTGGTGCCCTGAACTCCACCAGGTCATCATCGTCCTTGAGAAAAGAGCATTATTTCACCATTCACACCCTCAACATCACCCTTGTGGTGCCCTGAACTCCACCACGTGATTATCGTCCTTGAGAAAAGAGCATAATTTCACTCTCCAGACCCTCAACATCACCCTTGTGGCGCCCTGAACTCCACCACGTGATTATCGTCCTTGAGAAAAGAGCATAATTTCACCCTCCAGACCCTTACCATCACCCTTGTGGCGCCCTGAACTCCACCACGTGATTATCGTCCATGAGAAAAGAGCATAATTTCACCCTCCAGACCCTCAACATCACCCTTGTGGCGCCCTGAACTCCACTAGGTCATCATCGTCCTTGAGAAAAGAGCATAGTTTCACCCTCCAGACCCTTAACATCACCCTTGTGGCGCCCTGAACTCCACCACGTGATTATCGTCCTCGATTGAAGAGCATAATTCCACCCTCAACACCCTTAACATCACCCTTGTGGTGCCCTGAACTCCACCACGTGATTATCGTCCCTGGGAAAAGAGCATAATTTCACCCTCCAGACCCTTAACATCACCCATGTGGCGCCCTGAACTCCACCACGTGATTATCGTCCTTGGGGAAAGAGCATAATTTCACCCTCCAGACCCTTAACATCACCCTTGTGGCGCCCTGAACTCCACCAGGTCAAAATCGTCCTTGAGAAAAGAGCATAATTTCACCCTCCAGACCCTTAACATCACCCTTGTGGCGCCCTGAACTCCACCACGTGATTATCGTCCTTGAGAAAAGAGCATAATTTCACCCTCAGACCCTTAACATCACCCTTGAGGCGCCCTGAACTCCACCACGTGATTATCGTCCTTGAGAAAAGAGCATAATTTCACCCTCCAGACCCTTAACATCACCCTTGTGGCGCCCTGAACTCCACCACGTGATTATCGTCCTTGAGAAAAGAGCATAATTTCACCCTCCAGACCCTTAACATCACCCTTGTGGCGCCCTGAACTCCACCACGTGATTATCGTCCTTGAGAAAAGAGCATAATTTCACCCTCCAGACCCATAACATCACCCTTGTGTCGCCCTGAACTCCACCACGTGATTATCGTCCTTGAGAAAAGAGCATAATTTCACCCTCCAGACCCTTAACATCACCCTTGTGGCGCCCTGAACTCCACCACGTGATTATCGTCCTTGAGGAAAGAGCATAATTTCACCCTCCTGACCCTTAACATCACCCTTTTGGTGCCCTGAACTCCACCACGTGATTATCGTCCTTGAGAAAAGAGCATAATTTCACCCTCCAGACCCTCAACATCACCCTTGTGGCGCCCTGAACTCCACCACGTGATTATCGTCCTTGAGAAAAGAGCATAATTTCACCCTCCAGACCCTCAACATCACCCTTGTGGTGCCCTGAACTTCACCACGTGATTATCGTCCTTGAGAAAAGAGCATAATTTCACCCTCCAGACCCTTAACATCACCCTTGTGGTGCCCTGAACAACAACACTTGATTATCGTCCAAGAGAAAAGAGCATAATTTCACCCTCCAGACCCTTAACAGCACCCTTGTGGCGCTCTGAACTCCACCAGGTCATCATCGTCCTTGAGAAAAGAGCATAATTTCACCCTCCAGACCCTTAACATCACCCTTGTGGTGCCCTGAACAACAACACTTGATCATCGTCCAAGAGAAAAGAGCATAATTTCACCCTCCAGACCCTTAACATCACCCTTGTGGCGCCCTGAACTCCACCAGGTCATCATCGTCTTTGAGAAAAGAGCATAATTTCACCCTCCAGACCCTTAACATCACCCTTGTGGCGCCCTGAACTCCATGACGTGATCATCGTCCTTGAGAAACGAGCATAATTTCACCATCCAGACCCTCAACATCACCCTTGTGGTGCCCTGAACTCCACCAGGTCATCATCGTCCTTGAGAAAAGAGCATAATTTCACCCTCCAGACCCTTGACATCACCCTTGTGGCGCCCTGAACTCCACCACGTGATTATCGTCCTTGAGAAAAGAGCATAATTTCACCCTCCAGACCCTCAACATCACCCTTGTGGCGCCCTGAACTCCACCACGTGATTATCGTCCTTGGGAAAAGAGCATAATTTCACCCTCCAGACCCTTAACATCACCCTTGTGGTGCCCTGAACTCCACCAGGTCATCATCGTCCTTGAGAAAAGAGCATAATTTCAGCCTCCAGACCCTTAACACCACTTTTGTGGCGCCCTGAACTCCACCACGTGATTATCGTCCTTGAGAAAAGAGCATAATTTCACCCTCCAGACCCTCAACATCACCCTTGTGGTGCCCTGAACAACACCACGTGATTATCGTCCTTGAGAAAAGTGCATAATTTCACCCTCCAGACTCTTAACATCACCCTTGTGGTGCCCTGAACTCCACCACGTGATTATCGTCCTTGATTAAAGAGCATCATTTCACCGTCCAGACCCTTAACATCACCCTTGTGGTGCCCTGAACTCCACCACGTGATTATCGTCCTTGATTAAAGAGCATCATTTCACCGTCCAGACCCTTAACATCACCCTTGTGGTGCCCTGAACTCCACCACGTGATTATCGTCCTTGATTAAAGAGCATAATTTCACTCTCCAGACCCTTAACATCACCCTTGTGGCGCCCTGAACTCCACCAGGTCATCATCGTCCTTGAGAAAAGAGCATAATTTCACCCTCCAGACCCTTAACATCACCCTTGTGGCGCCCTGTACTCCACCACGTGATTATCGTCCTTGATTAAAGAGCATAATTTCACTCTCCAGACCCTTAACATCACCCTTGTGGTGCCCTGAACTCCACCACGTGATTATCGTCCTTGATTAAAGAGCATAATTTCACCCTCCAGACCCTTAACAACACCCTTGTGGCGCCCTGTACTACACCACGTGATTATCGATCTTGTGAATGAAGCATAATTTCACCCTCCAGACCCTTAACATCACCCTTGTGATGTTCTAAACTCCACCACGTGATTATCGTCCTTGAGAAAAGAGCATAATTTCACCCTCTAGACCCTTAACATCACCCTTGTGGTGCCCTGAACTCCACCAGGTCATCATCGTCCTTGAGAAAAGAGCATAATTTCACCCTCCAGACCCTTAACATCACCCTTGTGGTGCCCTGTACAACACCACGTGATTATCGTCCTTGAGAAAAGAGCATAATTTCACCCTCCAGACCCTTGACATCACCCTTGTGGTGCCCTGTACAACAACACGTGATTATCGTCCTTGAGAAAAGAGCATAATTTCACCCTCCAGACCCTTAACATCACACTTGTGGTGCCCTGAACTCCACAGGTTGATTATCGTCCTTGAGAAAAGAGCATAATTTCACCCTCCAGACCCTTAACATCACACTTGTGGTGCCCTGAACTCCACCACGTGATTATCGTCCTTGAGAAAAGAGCATAATTTCACCCTCCAGACCCTTAACATCACACTTGTGGTGCCCTGAACTCCACAGGTTGATTATCGTCCTTGAGAAAAGAGCATAATTTCACCCTCCAGACCCTTAACATCACACTTGTGGCGCCCTGAACTCCACAGGTTGATTATCGTCCTTGAGAAAAGAGCATAATTTCACTCTCCAGACCCTTAACATCACACTTGTGGTGCCCTGTACAACAATATGTGATTATCGTCCTTGAGAAAAGAGCAAAATTTCACCCTCCAGACCCTTAACATCACACTTGTGGTGCCCTGAACTCCACAGGTTGATTATCGTCCTTGAGAAAAGAGCATAATTTCACCCTCCAGACCCTTGACATCACCCTTGTGGTGCCCTGTACAACACCACGTGATTATCGTCCTTGAGAAAAGAGCATAATTTCACCCTCCAGACCCTCGACATCACCCTTGTGGTGCCCTGTACAACACCACGTGATTATCGTCCTTGAGAAAAGAGCATAATTTCACCCTCCAGACCGTTAACATTACCCTTGTGACGCCCTGAACTCCACCACATGATTATCGTCCTTGAGAAAAGAGCATAGTTTCACCCTCCAGACCCTTAACATCACACTTGTGGCGCCCTGAACTCCACCACGTGATTATCGTCCTTGAGAAAAGAGCATAATTTCACCCTCCAGACCCTTAACATCACACTTGTGGCGCCCTGAACTCTACAGGTTGATTATCGTCCTTGAGAAAAGAGCATAATTTCACCCTCCAGACCCTTAACATTACCCTTGTGACGCCCTGATCTCCACCACATGATTATCGTCCTTGAGAAAAGAGCATAGTTTCACCCTCCAGACCCTTAACATCACACTTGTGGTGCCCTGAACTCCACAGGTTGATTATCGTCCTTGAGAAAAGAGCATAATTTCACCCTCCAGACCCTTAACATCACACTTGTGGTGCCCTGAACTCCACAGGTTGATTATCGTCCTTGAGAAGAGAGCATAATTTCACCCTCCAGACCCTTAACATCACACTGGTGGTGCCCTGTACTCCACCACGTGATTATCGTCCTTGAGAAAAGAGCATAATCTCACCCTCCAGACCCTTAACATTACCCTTGTGACGCCCTGAACTCCACCACATGATTATCGTCCTTGAGAAAAGAGCATAATTTCACCCTCCAGACCCTTAACATCACCCTTGTGGCGCCCTGAACTCCACCACATGATTATCGTCCTTGAGAAAAGAGCATAATTTCACCCTCCAGACCCTTAACATCACCCTTGTGGCGCCCTGAACTCCACCACATGATTATCGTCCTTGAGAAAAGAGCATAATTTCACCCTCCAGACCCTTAACATCACCCTTGTGGCGCCCTGAACTCCACCACGTGATTATCGTCCTTGAGAAAAGAGCATAATTTTACCCTCCAGACCCTTAACATCACCCTTGTGGCGCCCTGAACTCCACCACGTGATTATCGTCCTTGAGAAAAGAGCATAATTTCACCCTCCAGACCCTTAACATCACCCTTGTGGAGCCCTGAACTCTACCACGTGATTATCGTCCTCGAGAAAAGAGCATAATTTCACCCTCCAGACCCTTAACATCACCCTTGTGGCGCCCTGAACTTCACCAGGTCATCATCGTCGTTGATTAAAGAGCATAATTTCACCCTCCAGACCCTTAACATCACCCTTGTGGTGCCCTGAACTCCACCAGGTCATCATCGTCCTTGATTGAAGAGCCTAATTTCACCCTCCAGACCCTTAACATCACCCTTGTGGCGCCCTGAACTCCACCAGGTCATCATCGTCCTTGAGAAAAGAGCATAATTTCACCCTCCAGACCCTTAACATCACACTTGTGGCGCCCTGAACTCCACCACGTGATTATCGTCCTTGAGAAAAGAGCATAATTTCACCCTCCAGACCCTTAACATCATCCTTGTGGCGCCCTGAACTCCACCACGTGATTATCGTCCTTGAGAAAAGAGCATAATTTCACCCTCCAGACCCTCAACATCACCCTTGTGGCGCCCTGAACTCCACCACAGGATTATCGTCCTTGAGAAAAGAGCATAATTTCACCCTCCAGACCCTTAACATCACCCTTGTGGCGCCCTGAACTCCATCAGGTCATCATCGTCCTTGAGAAAAGAGCATAATTTCACCCTCCAGACCCTTAACATCACCCTTGTGGAGCCCTGAACTCCACCACGTGATTATCGTCCTTGAGAAAAGAGCATAATTTCACCCTCCATACCCTTAACATCACCCTTGTGGCGCCCTGAACTCCACCACGTGATTATCGTCCTTGAGAAAAGAGCATAATTTCACCCTCCAGACCCTTACCATCACCCTTGTGGTTCCCTGAACAACATCACGTGATTTTCGTCCTTGAGAAAAGAGCATAATTTCACCTTCCAGACCCTTAACATCACCCTTGTGGCGCCCTGAACTCCACCAGGTCATCATCGTCGTTGATTAAAGAGCATAATTTCACCCTCCAGACCCTTAACATCACCCTTGTGGCGCCCTGAACTCCACCAGGTCATCATCGTCCTTGATTAAAGAGCATAATTTCACCCTCCAGACCCTTAACATCACCCTTGTGGCGCCCTGAACTCCACCAGGTCATCATCGTCCTTGAGAAAAGAGCATAATTTCACCCTCCAGACCCTCAACATCACCCTTGTGGCGCCCTGAACTCCACCACGTGATTATCGTCCTTGAGGAAAGAGCATAATTTCACCCTCCAGACCCTTAACATCATCCTTGTGGCGCCCTGAACTCCACCACGTGATTATCGTCCTTGAGAAAAGAGCATAATTTCACCCTCCAGACCCTTAACATCACCCTTGTGGCGCCCTGAACTCCACCTCATGATTATCGTCCTTGAGAAAAGATCATAATTTCACCCTCCAGACCCTTAACATCACCCTTGTGGTGCCCTGAACAACAACACTTGATTATCGTCCAAGAGAAAAGAGCATAATTTCACCCTCCAGACCCTCAACATCACCCTTGTGGCGCCCTTAACTCCACCAGGTCATCATCGTCCTTGAGAAAAGAGCATAATTTCACCCTCCAGACCCTTAACATCACCCTTGAGGCGCCCTGAACTCCACCACGTGATTATCGTCCTTGAGAAAAGAGCATAATTTCACCCTCCAAACCCTTAACATCACCCTTGTGGCGCCCTTAACTCCATGACGTGATTATCGTCCTTGAGAAAAGAGCATAATTTCACCCTCCAGACCCTTAACATCACCCTTGTGGCGCCCTGAACTCCATGACGTTATTATCGTCCTTGAGAAAAGAGCATAATTTCACCCTCCAGACCCTCAACATCACCCTTGTGGTGCCCTGAACTCCACCAGGTCATCATCGTCCTTGGGAAAAGAGCATAGATTCACCCTCAAGACCCTTAACATCACCCTTGTGGCGCCCTGAACTCCACCACGTGATTATCGTCCTTGGGAAAAGAGCATAATTTCACCCTCCAGACCCTTAACATCACCCTTGTGGCGCCCTGAACTCCACCACGTGATTATCGTCCTTGAGAAAAGAGCATAATTTTACCCTCCAGACCCTTAACATCACCCTTGTGGCGCCCTGAACTCCACCACGTGATTATCGTCCTTGAGAAAAGAGCATAATTTCACCCTCCAGACCCTTAACATCGCCCTTGTGGAGCCCTGAACTCTACCACGTGATTATCGTCCTTGAGAAAAGAGCATAATTTCACCCTCCAGACCCTTAACATCACCCTTGTGGCGCCCTGAACTTCACCAGGTCATCATCGTCGTTGATTAAAGAGCATAATTTCACCCTCCAGACCCTTAACATCACCCTTGTGGTGCCCTGAACTCCACCAGGTCATCATCGTCCTTGATTGAAGAGCCTAATTTCACCCTCCAGACCCTTAACATCACCCTTGTGGCGCCCTGAACTCCACCAGGTCATCATCGTCCTTGAGAAAAGAGCATAATTTCACCCTCCAGACCCTTAACATCACACTTGTGGCGCCCTGAACTCCACCACGTGATTATCGTCCTTGAGAAAAGAGCATAATTTCACCCTCCAGACCCTTAACATCATCCTTGTGGCGCCCTGAACTCCACCACGTGATTATCGTCCTTGAGAAAAGAGCATAATTTCACCCTCCAGACCCTCAACATCACCCTTGTGGCGCCCTGAACTCCACCACATGATTATCGTCCTTGAGAAAAGAGCATAATTTCACCCTCCAGACCCTTAACATCACCCTTGTGGCGCCCTGAACTCCATCAGGTCATCATCGTCCTTGAGAAAAGAGCATAATTTCACCCTCCAGACCCTTAACATCACCCTTGTGGCGCCCTGAACTCCACCACGTGATTATCGTCCTTGAGAAAAGAGCATAATTTCACCCTCCAGACCCTTAACATCACCCTTGTGGTTCCCTGAACAACATCACGTGATTTTCGTCCTTGAGAAAAGAGCATAATTTCACCCTCCAGACCCTTAACATCACCCTTGTGGCGCCCTGAACTCCACCACGTGATTATCGTCCTTGAGAAAAGAGCATAATTTCACCCTCCAGACCCTTAACATCATCCTTGTGGCGCCCTGAACTCCACCAGGTCATCATCGTCCTTGATTAAAGAGCATAATTTCACCCTCCAGACCCTTAACATCACCCTTGTGGCGCCCTGAACTCCACCAGGTCATCATCGTCCTTGAGAAAAGAGCATAATTTCACCCTCCAGACCCTTAACATCACCCTTGTGGTGCCCTGAACAACAACACTTGATTATCGTCCAAGAGAAAAGAGCATAATTTCACCCTCCAGACCCTTAACATCACCCTTGTGGCGCCCTTAACTCCACCAGGTCATCATCGTCCTTGAGAAAAGAGCATAATTTCACCCTCCAGACCCTTAACATCACCCTTGAGGCGCCCTGAACTCCACCACGTGATTATCGTCCTTGAGAAAAGAGCATAATTTCACCCTCCAAACCCTTAACATCACCCTTGTGGCGCCCTTAACTCCATGACGTGATTATCGTCCTTGAGAAAAGAGCATAATTTCACCCTCCAGACCCTTAACATCACCCTTGTGGCGCCCTGAACTCCATGACGTTATTATCGTCCTTGAGAAAAGAGCATAATTTAACCCTCCAGACCCTCAACATCACCCTTGTGGTGCCCTGAACTCCACCAGGTCATCATCGTCCTTGGGAAAAGAGCATAGATTCACCCTCAAGACCCTTAACATCACCCTTGTGGCGCCCTGAACTCCACCACGTGATTATCGTCCTTGGGAAAAGAGCATAATTTCACCCTCCAGACCCTTAACATCACCCTTGTGGCGCCCTGAACTCCACCACGTGATTATCGTTCTTGATTAAAGAGCATAATTTCACCCTCCATACCCTCAACATCACCCTTGTGGCGCCCTGAACTCCACCAGGTCATCATCGTCCTTGAGAAAAGAGCATAATTTCACCCTCCAGACCCTTAACATCACCCTTGTGGCGCCCTGAACTCCACCACGTGATTATCGTCCTTGGGAAAAGAGCATAATTTCACCCTGCAGACCCTCAACATCACCCTTGTGGTGCCCTGAACTCCACCAGGTCATCATCGTCCTTGGGAAAAGAGCATAATTTCACCCTCAAGACCCTTAACATCACCCTTGTGGCGCCCTGAACTCCACCACGTGATTATCGTCCTTGGGAAAAGAGCATAATTTCACCCTCCAGACCCTTAACATCACCCTTGTGGCGCCCTGAACTCCACCACGTGATTATCGTCCTTGAGAAAAGAGCATAATTTCACCCTCCAGACCCTCTACATCACCCTTGTGGTGCCCTGAACTTCACCACGTGATTATCGTCCTTGAGAAAAGAGCATAATTTCACCCTCCAGACCCTTAACATCACCCTTGTGGCGCCCTGAACTCCACCACATGATTATCGTCCTTGAGAAAAGAGCATAATTTCACCCTCCAGACCCTTAACATCACCCTTGTGGCGCCTTGAACTCCACCAGGTCATCATCGTCCTTGAGAAAAGAGCATAATTTCACCCTCCAGACCCTTAACATCACCCTTGTGGAGCCCGGAACTCCACCACGTGATTATCGTCCTTGAGAAAAGAGCATAATTTCACCCTCCAGACCCTTAACATCACCCTTGTGGTGCCCTGAACTCCACCACGTGATTATCGTCCTTGATTAAAGAGCATAATTTCACTCTCCAGACCCTTAACATCACCCTTGTGGCGCCCTGAACTTCACCAGGTCATCATCGTCCTTGAGAAAAAGCATAATTTCACCCTCCAGACCCTTAACATCACCCTTGTGACGCCCTGAACTCCACCACGTGATTATCGTCCTTGGGAAAAGAGCAGAATTTCACCCTCCAGACCCTTAACATCACCCTTGTGGCGCCCTGAACTCCACCAGGTCATCATCGTCCTTGAGAAAAGAGCATGATTCCACCCTCCAGACCCTTAACATCACCCTTGTGGCGCCCTGAACTCCACCACGTGATTATCGGCCTTGAGAAAAGAGCATAATTTCACCATCCAGACCCTTAACATCACCCTTGTGGCGCCCTGAACTCCACCACGTGATTATCGTCCTTGAGAAAAGAGCATAATTTCACCCTCCAGACCCTTAACATCACCCTTGTGGCGCCCTAAATTCCACCACGTGATTATCGTCCTTGAGAAAAGAGCATAATTTCACCCTCCAGACCCTTAACATCACCCTTGTGGCGCCCTGAACTCCACCACGTGATTATCGTCCTTGAGAAAAGAGCTTAATTTCACCCTCCAGACCCTTAACATCACCCTTGTGGCGCCCTGAACTCCACCACGTGATTATCGTCCTTGAGAACAGAGCATAATTTCACCATTCAGACCCTTAACATCACCCTTGTGGCGCCCTGAACTCCACCACGTGATTATCGTCCTTGAGAAAAGAGCATAATTTCACCCTCCAGACCTTTAACATCACCCTTGTGGCGCCCTGAACTCCACCACGTGATTATCGTCCTTGAGAAAAGAGCATAATTCCATCCTCCAGACCCTTAACATCACCCTTGTGGCGCCCTGAACTCTACCACGTGATTATCGTCCTTGAGAAAAGAGCATAATTTCACCCTCCAGACCCTTAAGATCACCCTTGTGGCGCCCTGAACTCTACCACGTGATTATCGTCCTTGAGAAAAGAGCATAATTCCATCCTCCAGACCCTTAACATCACCCTTGTGGCGCCCTGAACTCCACCACGTGATTATCATCCTTGAGAAAAGAGCATAATTTCTCCCTCCAGACCCTTAACATCACCCTTGTGGCGCCCTGAACTCCACCACGTGATTATCGTCCTTGAGAAAAGAGCATAATTTCACCCTCCAGACCCTTAACATCACCGTTGTGGCGCCCTGAACTCCACCACGTGATTATCGTCCTTGAGAAAAGAGCCTAATTTCTCCCTCCAGACCCTTAACATCACCCTTGTGGCGCCCTGAACTCCACCACGTGATTATCGTCCTTGAGAAAAGAGCATAATTTCACCCTCCAGACCCTCAACATCACCCTTGTGGCGCCCTGAACTCAACCACGTGATGATCGTCCTTGAGAAAAGAGCATAATTTCACCCTCCAGACCCTCAACATCACCCTTGTGGTGCCCTGAACTTCACCACGTGATTATCGTCCTTGAGAAAAGAGCATAATTTCACCCTCCAGACCCTTAACATCACCCTTGTGGTGCCCTGAACAACAACACTTGATTATCGTCCAAGAGAAAAGAGCATAATTTCACCCTCCAGACCCTTAACATCACACTTGTGGCGCCCTGAACTCCACCAGGTCATCATCGTCCTTGAGAAAAGAGCATAATTTCACCCTCCAGACCCTTAACATCACCCTTGTGGCGCCCTTACCTCCACCACGTCATTATCGTCCTTGAGAAAAGAGCATAATTTCACTCTCCAGACCCTTAACATCACCCTTGTGGCGCCCTTAACTCCATGACGTGATTATCGTCCTTGAGAAAAGAGCATAATTTCACCCTCCAGACCCTCAACATCACCCTTGTGGTGCCCTGAACTTCACCAGGTCATCATCGTCCTTGGGAAAAGAGCATAATTTCACCCTCCAGACCCTTAACATCACCCTTGTGGCGCCCTGAACTCCACCACGTGATTATCGTCCTTGGGAAAAGAGCATAATTTCACCCTCCAGACCCTCAACATCACCCTTGTGGCGCCCTGAACTCCACCACGTGATCATCGTCCTTGGGAAAAGAGCATAATTTCACCCTCCAGACCCTTAACATCACCCTTGTGGTGCCCTGAACTCCACCAGGTCATCATCATCCTTGAGAAAAGAGCATAATTTCACCCTCCAGACCCTTAACATCACCCTTGTGGCGCCCTGAACTCCACCACATGATTATCGTCCTTGAGAAAAGAGCATAATTTCACCCTCCAGACCCTTAACATCACCCTTGTGGCGCCCTGAACTCCACCACATGATTATCGTCCTTGAGAAAAGAGCATAATTTCACCCTCCAGACCCTTAATATCACCCTTGTGGCGCCCTGAACTCCACCAGGTCATCATCGTCCTCGAGAAAAGAGCATAATTTCACCCTCCAGACCCTTAACATCACCCTTGTGGCGCCCTGAACTCCACCACATGATTATCGTCCTTGAGAAAAGAGCATAATTTCACCCTCCAGACCCTTGACATCACCCTTGTGGCACCCTGAACTCCACCAGGTCATCATCGTCCTTGAGAAAAGAGCATAATTTCACCCTCCAGACCCTTAACATCACCCTTGTGGCGCCCTGAACTCCACCACGTGATTATCGTCCTTGAGAAAAGAGCATAATTTCACCCTCCAGACCCTTAACATCACCCTTGTGGTGCCCTGAACAACACCACGTGATTCTCGTCCTTGAGAAAAGAGCATAATTTCACCCTCCAGACCCTCAACATCACCCTTGTGGCGCCCTGAACTCCACCACATGATTATCGTCCTTGAGAAAAGAGCATAATTCACCCTCCGGACCCTCAACATCACCCTTGTGGCGCCCTGAACTCCACCACGTGATTATCGTCCTTGATTAAAGAGCATAATTTCACCCTCCAGACCCTTAACATCACCCTTGTGGCGCCCTGAACTCCACCACGTGATTATCGTCCTTGAGAAAAGAGCATAATTTCACCCTTCAGACCCTCAACATCACCCTTGTGGTGCCCTGAACAACAACACGTGATTATCGTCCTTGAGAAAAGAGCTTAATTTCACCCTTCAGACCCTTAACATCACCCTTGTTGCGCCCTGAACTCCACCAGGTCATCATCGTCCTTAGAAAAGAGCATAATTTCACCCTTCAGACCCTCAACATCACCCTTGTGGAGCACTGAACTCTACCACGTGATTATCGTCCTTGAGAAAAGAGCATAATTTCACCCTCCAGACCCTTAACATCACCCTTGTGGAGCCCTGAACTCTACCACGTGATTATCGTCCTTGAGAAAAGAGCATAATTTCACCCTCCAGACCCTTAACATCACCCTTGTGGCGCCCTGAACTCCACCACGTGATTATCGTCCTTGATTGAAGATCATAATTTCTCTCTCCAGACCCTTAACATCACCCTTGTGGCGCCCTGAACTCCACCAGGTCATCATCGTCCTTGAGAAAAGAGCATAATTTCACCCTCCAGACCCTTAACATCATCTTTGTGGCGCCCTGAACTCCACCACGTGATTATCGTCCTTGAGAAATGAGCATAATTTCACCCTCCAGACCCTTAACATCACCCTTGTGGCGCCCTGAATCCCACCACATGATTCTCGTCCTTGAGAAAAGAGCATAATTTCACCCTCCAGACCCTTAACATCACCCTTGTGGCGCCCTGAACTCTACCAGTTGATGATCGTCCTTGAGAAAAGAGCATGATTTCACCCTCCAGACGCTCAACATCACCCTCATGGTGCCCTGAACTCCACCACGTGATTATCGTCCTTGGGAAAAAGCATAATTTCACCCTCCAGACCCTCAACATCACCCTTGTGGAGCCCTGAACAACAACACGTGATTATCGTCCTTGAGAAAAGAGCATTATTTCACCCTTCAGACCTTCAACATCACCCTTGTGGCGCCCTGAACAACAACACGTGATTATCGTCCATGAGAAAAGATCATAAGTTCAATCTCCAGAACCTTAACATCACCCTTGTGGAGCCCTGGACAACAACACGTGATCATCGTCCTTGAGAAAAGAGCATAATTTCACCCTCCAGACCCTCAACATCACCCTTGTGGAGCCCTGAACAACAACACGTGATTATCGTTCTTGATAAAAGAGCATTTTTTTCACCCTCCAGACCCTCAACATCACCCTTGTGGAGCCCTGAACAACAACACGTGATTATCGTCCTTGAGAAAAGAGCATAATTTCACCCTACAGACCCTCAACATTACCCTTGTGGTGCCCTGGACAACAACACGTGATCATCGTCCTTGAGAAAAGAGCATAATTTCACCCTCCAGACCCTCAACATCACCCTTGTGGTGCCCTGAACAACAACACGTGCTTATCGTCCTTGAGAAAAGAGCATAATTTCACCCTCCTGACCCTCAACATTACCCTTGTGGTGCCTTGAACTCCACCACGTGATTAACTTCCCTGGGAAAAGAGCATAATTTCACCCTCCAGACCCTCAACATCACCCTTGTGGCGCCCTGAACTCCACCACGTGATTATCGCCCTTGAGAAAAGAGCATAATTTCACCCTCCAGACGCTCAACATCACCCTCATGGTGCCCTGAACTCGACCACGTGATTATCGTCCTTTGGAAAAAAGCATAATTTCACCCTCTAGACCCTCAACATCACCCTTGTGGAGCTATGAACAACAACACGTGATCATCGTCCTTGAGAAAAGAGCATAATTTCACCCTCCAGACCCTTAACATCACCATTGTGGCGCCCTGAACTCCACCACGTGATTATCGTCTTTGGGAAAAGAGCATAATTTCTACCTCCAGACCCTCAACATCACCCTTGTGGCGCCCTGAACTCCACCACGTGATTATCGTCCTTGGGAAAAGAGCATGATTTCACCCTCCAGACCCTCAACATCACCCTTGTGGCGCCCTGAACTACAACACGTGATTATCGTCCTTTGTAAAAAAGCATAATTTCACCCTCTAGACCCTCAACATCACCCTTGTGGAGCTATGAACAACAACACTTGATAATCGTCCTTGAGAAAAGAGCATAATTTCACTCTCCAGACCCTCAACATCACCCTTGTGGCGCCCTGAACTACAACACGTGATTATCGTCTTTGGGAAAAGAGCATAATTTCTACCTCCAGACCCTCAACATCACCCTCGTGGCGCCCTGAACTCCACCACGTGATTATCGTCTTTGGGAAAAGAGCATAATTTCTACCTCCAGACCCTCAACATCACCCTCGTGGCGCCCTGAACTCCACCACGTGATTATCGTCTTTGGGAAAAGAGCATAATTTCTACCTCCAGACCCTCAACATCACCCTTGTGGCGCCCTGAACTCCATCACGTGATTATCGTCCTTGGGAAAAGAGCATGATTTCACCCTCCAGACCCTCAACATCACCTTGTGGCGCCCTGAACTCCACCACGTGATTATCGTCCTTGAGAAAAGAGCATACTTTTACCCTCCAGACCCTTAACATCACCCTTGTGGTGCCCTAAACTCCACCACGTGATTATCGTCCTTGAGAAAAGATCATAATTTAGCCGAATTGTTTACAAAATGGTGATTATGTGTAAAGTCTATGTATACACTTTTAGTGAAAATTTTATCTCATTTGGAGAGATTTTTAGATGAGCGTAATCGAAGATTCCATCCCACTCTTATAGGGCTTTGAATGTGTGTTTTTTGTTTTTTTTTGGGCACTGCACAGGTCGCAGGGGTGACTGATCGAAATGAAACTTTTTTTGTACTCTCAAACTCATCCAACTTGGAACTGCATAGTTTTTGGAATTAATCGGTCGAACCGATTCTGAGAAATATCATCTCAAAGTTTCTTAAAACCCCATAAGATTGGGCTGGGCAAGAAAATTTGAAGAATAAAATCTCTCCAAATAAAATGAAATTTTCTGTGAATGTGTACACATGAATGATACACATCACGATTTTGTGAGCAATTCAAACCAGCCGCTTTGAAGAAAATGATGAAATCAACTGTTTTTATTCATCAAATATATTATGGAAATAAACAAAGATTTGGGTTGCGGGTTGCCGAGATTCACTGCTTTCTAGATTTGATATTTGCCCAACAATGAAGGATTTTCTTCATGCGTCAAAGTGTGTAGAATACCAGAATCGATGAAGTAGCAAGAGTAGAACTACTTCTACGACTTTTGAACCTTATTCAGATATCTTGCTCATTTTACAACGCTTATTTTGCGTTTGCCTAGTAGTAAAAATAACTATTTCTTTAGGGTTATAAGATCGCCCTTGCGGTCCCCTTCAAACAATTCCACCATGTCATCCTTGAATTTGAAATTTGTTGTGTTCATAAAATTTCCATCTCATAGACCTTGCATCTCATTTAATAACCACTCTAACCATTCAACAGGTCCTCGCGCGGGTATAATCTACTTCCGCAAGGGACTCCGTTCGGTGACGAAAGCCGGCGTCAACGTGTACTACGACTTCGAAGAGAAGATCAACCAAGCGGTATTCCCGGGGCTTCAGGGCGGTCCTCACAACCACGCGATCGCGGGTATAGCGACGGCGATGAAGCAAGCCAAGACTCCCGAGTTTGTCGAGTACCAGCGACAGGTGTTGCTGAATGCCCGTCGACTGTCCGAGGGACTCGTGGGTTGCGGTTATAAGATCGCGACGGGCGGCACCGACGTGCACTTGGTGTTGGTCGACCTGTCGCCGACGGGTCTGCGAGGGGCGAACGCCGAGATCGTTCTCGAGCGCATATCGATCGCATGCAACAAGAACACGGTGCCCGGAGACAAGAGCGCTCTGTTCCCGAGCGGGATCAGGCTCGGCACGCCGGCGTTGACGACGCGGGGGTTGACAGAGAAGGATATTGACAGGGTTGTCGAGTTCATACATAGAGGTGATTGGGAAGTTATTTTTGTAGGATTCCATGTTTTTTCATTCAAGTTTTTTATATTTTCTTGATTCAGTCCAATTTTTAGGCCTTTTGTTTCTTATTATTTATTTACGTTTGATTTTCCATATGTTTTTCATTTGCAGGTCTTATTGAATAGGTATGAGTAACGTAATTTTGATTTTGATTGAAATTCTAATTTCTATGTTGAGCCTAGTATTTATAAATATGAATTTTTCAATTATGGAACCTCAAGATTTTGTTTGAAGACATCTTATTTTCTCATCATTTGGAGAGATTCAGATGGATTTTTGTAATGTTTCTGCAATTTTTTCAATATTAGGCCTATAGTATTTCTCCTAGTTTTTGTGCTTATCTATTTTTTTTTTCATTATAGATCTAGTTTTACTTGATTTTTCGATTTCCATTGATTTTTATTCTATTTGTTTGATTTTTCTTCAAGAAACCTGATAGACCTACAACATCAGATCACATCAAAATTAGGGCCAGGTCTGATGATAATTTATAAGACTTTCCAAGTATGACGATCACCATCTCTTTCCGCTATTCATTACTGCTCGTCGATAACACAATTTTCAACTTCCAGCTCTTGAATTGGCCAAGGAGATCGTGAAGAAGTCGGGAACCAAGGTCGACGACTTCAAACGCTGTTTATTCCAAGAGTATAACAAACAAGCCGACGCGATTCGAGACGAAGTTGAATCTTTCGCTCGAAGTTTCCCGATGCCTGGATTGCCCGATTACTGAACAGTTGAAACGGAATGAAAGTCAACTGGAAGTATTGGTAAATTTATCGCAAGCTATGCCGTTCTGATTAGGTGTTATGTTCGAAGTTATGGTTAGGTATGGTAAGGTTTGAGCTGTAAAATTACAGTCTTGTCCGTTCAACCCAAAGCTTACCCAACTTATCTTAGAAAAATGAAAAATCCCCAAAACTTTGGAGAGATAACCTAACATAACCCTAAAACAGAATGACTCGGCTTACGTTGAATTTACCGAAGTATTTACTAATCTACAGCCCAATATCTAGGCCACATGTTCCTAGGTTTATCTATGCATAATGTGAATGCTTACCTTGTCTTCCATTTGTACCGTATTTTTGCTACTAATTTCATAATGAAACAATTTATTATATAATAATTGATAATACACAAATCGGTCTTCTAATCCCAGTGAATTTTTGGACCGTTTGGAAGAGTCAAGTGTTTCATTCATTGGTTATAATCTTCTACTTGTTTACAGAAATTGAATAATATACTCTAAAACGCATTCCTATTAATTCTAAGAAAAGTGCCTTTATTAGTTCTAAATGATTCGTTTGACTGAAATCAGGGAGCAAAAACTGCATGTTGAATAAAATGAAATATTAGAAATTCAGAACGACTTCCAAATGTTTTACTAGTTCATCACCGATTTACGATCGCCCTTGTGGTGTCCCATCCAAGCAATCCTCTCTTGTCATTCTCAGCGTTAATTGGGTGACAATTACTTTGTGTCTTGTCTTCAAACTTGATGAAAAAGAAAATATAACAGTTTTGTGATGGCTTGACCCTGTCTGTGACTAAACCAGAGCTCTTGTACACTAGTATTATTTTGCAACAATATATTTTTATCTCGCATTGGTATTCACATTCAATATACATATACAGTGAAACCTCTATGCATGGTTCCCAGATCCATCCTTTTCCTGCTTGTTATCATTCGTTTTTCCTCACCCCACTCCCATATAATCAATGTTGAATTTTCCTAGATGGATCGTTTTTCTACATGGATGGTTTTATTTTCCTGGTCCCTTGAAAAATGATGGATAGAGGTTTCACTGTATATATTAGTGATTACATCGATTAATCAAGAATCAATTCAGAATTGATTCTAATGTAAAACGATTTTCAAATCCAAAAATCCTTTTTTTTTCTTTTCCTTTTTTTTATTCTTATTACCGGTATTATTTTTTTTGGGGGGGGGGAGGGGTCAGTGCTGTACTTTTTCACGTCGCAATAAGTGCTCATTTCGTTGTCTATATTATTTTGTATTGTTGAGATTTTACTATGTGGACACAAGCTATCCCTTCGGTTACATCTGACAGCCGAACGTTGACAGAAATACCCGAATGGTACAGTACAGTTCAAAGAAGTCTCTAGCAGCTATTTTTCACGTAAAATGCTGCAGGAAGGTTGAAAAAAGGTTGAACTTTTTTGAGGATGATTTTTTTTTTTCAAAATTGATTTTTAATTGATTTTGAAAATCAATGTCATCACTAATATATATATATATATATATATATATATATATATATATATATATATATATATATATATATATATATATATATATATATATATATATATATCTATATCTATATCTATATCTATATCTATATCTATATCTATATATATATATATATATATATATATATATATATATCTATATATAAATATATAAATATATATGAGTACATGACTTCCTGTTGAAACGTACAGCACGTGATGTTGATAGGATGGATATTAATATTACTGAAAAATACCACCTCGTCAGGAAATCAAACCCGAGACCTTTTGCTTGATACTCGATTGCTCTTTCCATCTGAGCTAACGAGGAGGGTATCTTCCATTCCGTGTAGATTTACTGTCCAGCCTGTATATTATGTGTATGTTGAAAAAATTCTAAACAAAGCGAAGACTCAATTTTAGCATACTTCAAAAAAAAAAAAAAGTGTTTTCTGTAGTAGAGTAGAATTTAGTCTGCTTTGCTCATTCAATAAGAGCAACGATTGAATCCAATTAAATCTTATAACGATTGAATAAGCAAAGATGAAAGAGGTAGACAGTGCCATAGTTTCCTACTTCAAGCTTTAGGTTAGGTTTATAGCTTTCAAATTTTATAGAAATAATTGAATATGCCTATATTGCTCATCCTACAATGCATATATGTTGTTTTCCTAATTTATTCGAGAGAGAAAATCATTTATTCACGATGAATTACCATGAAGGTCCAGCTTACTATAACTTTGGAATTATAATTGCCGAAAGTAAAAATGAGATACTGGTATAAAATTATAGTAATACAATCAAAAACTTGAAAATCAATAATAAAACGAGAAAAATAATTGGAATTGGATTTTACCTTTTAAAATGACACTTTATGTGACCTGTAAACTTTCTCAAATGATGATTAATTATGAATACGTGTTACATTTTTGAGCTAGTACTAGGAAAACGCAGGATGCGCGTTGTGAGATGAGCTTAGAAGTATGGAAATCTAGAATGAAAAATAACTTGTCAGCTCAATATACATCTACGGACCTTGGATAACTTCAAACGCTTAAAAACCTTACTTGCATCTTGTTGATATTTATAGTGCTGCAACCTGTCGCATATACACTTTGCAAATCCAATTGTCAATTGATCAAAATATTCAATAAAATGTCCACTTTTATTGCGTTTTCTTTGTTATTTCTCATTCGATTGTTGCAAAAATCTCTGAAAAGGTGTTTATTAGTATTGTTTATATTCGGTGAAAATTTGAGAGCTTTTGAAAAATTCTTGTTTTCCAAGTATTTTTCCTCCGGGTTATTCTTATGAGGATATTTCAAACTTTCCGATTTTTTTCCGGAAAAACCGTCGAACCGATTTTTCTGAAAAACAATCCCAACCTATTCTGGTATGACACCATTGTTCAGAAAAAGTTTCAAGTTGATTGATTCATTTCTCTGACCTGTATGCCGCGTACATAATTACAAAAAAAAAAAAAAACGAAGCCTATTTTTTTCAGGGTGTGAAATGGAAAGCTTCGCTACGCTCATCTAAAGACCAAATGGAATGCTGCTGTGTGCATAATTGGTTGTGAGAATCATGTCACATTCCTTGTCTCAAATGTTTAAATTCTCTGTTCTCGAGAACAATCTCCAAAAATATATTCTCGAGAACATTACATCACTACAAACACATGAATAAATTTAGACGGAATGAGATATATTATTTTATTCTTTACCAGTTACTAGATACTAATTTACAGTGCGATTGATTGGATTATCGGGTTTACATTCCATCTAGAAAAATATTTCCTACAAAAGTAGTGACATAATTTGTATAGGTATAGGGTTCAAGTGTATTACTCATTACTTATCCAACTCTCATTATCTTGAATAACACTGCAAAAGATACCAATCGTTTGTTTCGTCTTAACCGGAAACAAGATCATTGATACCAACAGCAAACACAAAACCAAAAGTGACAATCCAATATAGGTTACTATTATATAATTCCATTGTTGACTCAATTTATGTGTCACAATTATGAACTAGGATTTCTGTTTGATAAAAAAAAAAAAGGATATCAAAAATTGAAACTTTTGTCTGCAGTAATAAATTGATGATTAAAATATCGCTTGTAGCTGTTAGTGAAAGCAGGCCGACAAAATGATATTGTAGAGCTATAAGGTCAGGTCATGGACCTTGTCGTTCGTCACGATTTTGCATCGATATTCCTTTTTAAACAATCACAAAAATCTGCCAGAAAAAAATTGTGTCTCGCGTCACCAAAATTGTATTGTACAGACTGATTCAACTTCAATAAAAACGAGACTTTTTTAAACATAGGAAGTTGTTATGTCGCCATGATAAGTGTCTTCTGACCACTGCCTTCCAAGAAGGCACTGAATTTGACATCCAAATTTATCCAAGAGAGAAGAAAACTATTTATTCAAGATGGCTGATCATCTTCAGGATGGATGACCATGATCCAGCTTACTATAAATTTGTAATTATAATTAGGTGCAAAAAGAGAAATTCTTGCATGACCACCCTCTAAAAAATAAATTTTTGATAATCATCCCTTCATGAAGATTATTTGGGATTTCATAAATCCCCCCCCCCCCCCCCACAAAAAAAAAAAAACGTTCAACTTGGTTGAAGTTTTCAAAAAATACTCTGGTATACTGGTAATTAGTTTTCCTCTTATATTTAGCTTGATTTTCAGTCAATTGTATAGTGGAAAATCACTCTTGAAAATATTGACATAACAGTACAAAGAAGAAAGGCTGTCGCTTTACCCGTGCAATATGTACTACATTCCAATCAAAGTCCAGATCAGCGTAAATTTCAATGCTAATGAGCGAATAAACTGAAAAAGTATAGACGACCACTTGAAATTCAGAAATAAGATGATTTCAATCATTTTTTCCCGAGGGGCTATGTACCCCTTCCCCCCCCCCCCCACTATCATACAAACAATTACTTTTGTTACACCAGTCCCTCGTGAGGAATTTTCCAATTTGACCACTGGGTGTACGATAAATATCGTGACGGACGACACAAAAGAAATCTTACTGGGAACCCTGCTCAAGACGGAATCTGTAGATCTAGCCAAGGGTGCAATATGCGATTGTTCTTCGACATTTCCCTACGTTTTGAATATCGTACGTTCGGAGGCAGGCGTTAAATTTGACAGGAAAGAATGTGCTTAAACAAGTAATATTAGTGGCGGTAACATGACCAAGCAGACGTGATGTTTGTTCATCTTAGTGACAAAGTTGAAATGAAAATGTAAAAAACACATACTTTGTTCCACATTAATTATTTAGAAATAAATCTGATTTATATTCTATAAATTATAATTATAAGGTCACAATAGAGTATATTTTGGGTAACGTCACGGATCATCAATTTGGTACCACCCCCCATCCAGGTCTAATTTTTTAGTGACAATATTAAGTGAAGCCACAATAATTATTTCACATTATTATTAGGGCAAAATGGCTTTCTATTTAAATATATATAAATGTGTATTGGGTTATGACCAATATTACTAAACTTAAAATCTAGTGTATCAAGTTATATATCTTTATTACCAGTAGTATTATATTTATGCTACGTTGATTCTTGCCTTGTACACACAAACACACTACTAAAAATACAAGTTGATTCAAAAAATAATACATCACCATTAGAAGAAAATATAAATACAGTAAATAGCTTGTCAATATTTGCACATCATAATATTTCATTTTACTATGGTGTGAAGTCAATATTCTATAAGATTGATATTACTATTATGCACATACTATTAATTAAAATTCCCTTCAGATCCTGACATTTAATAATTTAATAATTATAAAATGCATTTCAAAACAAAACTTAGCTCACCTAACCTTCACACTCCAAGGTACTGAATCTGAAAATTAATACACACATTTTTCCCAAAAATATACAGTATACTAACTACTACATATTATATAAAATAATTATAATTATAGATTTATTGTTACATATAAACTAAGGTGATTTAGATTAAAATCTTACATACAATTTACACCATAAAGTTGAAATATTTGCATAAATCGGGTTAGGCCCTAATTGAAATTACGGTTACTCGTATCCACAGTAGAAAATTGTCTACCGAATAAATAATTGCAGTAACTTTGGTTACAGCAGAGAAATTTGTTGCAGCATCCAAACTTTTGAAATATGTAGTTGTGTTTCTAATCTTTAATCGCGTCCTTCAAAAATCAGTGACCCTCGAAATGCAACAGCTATAACTTTGACATTAGTATTCATGTTGGTAGACAGCTTTTTTCTTTAGTGGACACAAGTATACTTCCTTCGTAAACAAAAATAATATTTACAAAATGGTGAGTTACTCCCAAGATTAACCCAATTGTGGTTTACTTAGTTTGTTACACCTAATTATGGATCTTTTTGACGGCTGAGAAGCATTGTGGATAGGGCACACTAACGACCTATTATTTATATTTATATATATACATAATTATATATTTTCATTTCTAATAATTATATTCTACCAGTGTCTCTGATTTTATACATGAATATTAAGGTCATAACATGTACTCTGTAGTTAAGTGATGGCTCTGTATGTTGGAAGAAAAAACCAATTGGGAAGAGATCCTTTATAAAAAAAATTACCAAACAAATCACACTTTTAAAGGTAAAACAGACATTTCAAGCATAAATATGTACGGCCCCAATGCCTTATTAATAATAATTATTATAATTCTTAGTTTATATTCTAATTGTTCATGAGACGAAAGTAGTTATAGGACTCATTAACATCCTATATGCCTATAGATATTATTTCTTAACTAGATGCAGTACCTAACTGAACCAACATTTTAGATCTTATAATAACGAAGAAAAATTAATCACAACAGTGCTACTGTAAGTCTCATTAAAAGCATTATGCACATATGGTTTCGTAGTTTATTCTTACATACAGTAAATACGGTATGCATAGTTCCATGTGCAGTGATAATGATTATAATGATGATAGCTAGTGATGATTTAGTTCTTTACAGTACCATTGGTCTTCGATACAATTCTCTTTGTTGATTGGAAAAAAACCTTTGCACAGCAAATCAACTTTATAAAAGTTCTATAAATATTCTGGCAAGATTCTTTCAAAGTTTTGTTGTACACTATTTTACAGTTCAGTTCGATGAGTCTCGTGCTTCAAGCAGGGTTTCCGAGTCCTATTTTGTCGTCCGACAACACTTTTTCAAATGCCCAATCAAACGCCAGTATTCATCCAAACATCATGTTGGATCATAACACCTTTTCAGTACTGATTCGTGTCGTATTCGTTTCGACTACTTCAACTGTCTTCGGCCGATTTCACAATTCTACCGGCAGTTATAAGTATGGCCACTGGTGATAAGACAAGTTCGCTGCACTTGTGCTTCCGTTGGTCTTTACGCAAATCAAGCGACGAAGAAAAAGAATCGACTGCCAAAATTTATCGATTGATCTATCCAAAAAGCACACTTTGCTTGCTTTTTCGGTTCTTTTCGATTATTTATTTTTTGCCGTGTTGATGAAATGAGTCTGGCTTGATCTTTACGTGTCATTTTTCTTACAATTTAGTATCTTCAAGAAAAGTGCACCAACTTTTAATTTGACAGATCAATTCTTAAATTCAATGAAGCTTGTGCATTTGGAGGTAACAAATTTAGGTTATCGCCATGGTGTACTGAAAACGTCACAGTACAGCAAAGTGGAAACAGGCCTGTCAGAAATCGTACCAATGTCAAGACGAACCGAAAAAAAAAAAATAGGAGAAGAAACCCTGCTTTACAGTTCCCATTATTGACGAGATAATAATAATAATACAGCGAAACCTCTATGCATCGTTCATGGATCCATCGTTTTCCTGCTTGTTTTCACTTTTTCTCACCCCACTACAACATAATCAATGCTAAATTTTCCTGGATGGATGATTTTCCTGCATGGATGGTTTTATTTTCCTAGTCCCTTGAAAAACGATGGATAGAGGTTTCACTGTAATAACAAAAGAAAGAGAAATCAAACTAGCAGGCAACATCAAAACACAGTTGAAACTTTCCAAGACGATAAATAACAGTACCAACATAAAATGGAACTATTTGTTTGACACATTCCTTTTACGATTCTTTGGCTTAACAACTTGGTGTCGGATCAATTAGAAGATTCATAACGCACACAAATATGAAATGTACGATACAAAATACTGTGAACGGCTTCTTTAGTACATTGCGAGATAATTTCCAAAAATCATTTTCCCTAGGGGCAACTGGCCACATGAACACGGCCCTGCTTTAATACAGTAGAATATCCATTTTCCCCCAATACCAATTACGTTCAGATCTGCCATAAAATACACATACTTTGGTTTAGTTTATTCTCCAAATGATAGATTGTTTACTATCTTAATTTTTTTACAGACAAGTACATGATAGGGCATGAAAGTAATGCATCTTGAAAGTAGTTTCAAACATTTGGATTATCCCAGATGAATTCTAGTTGTTTTTGTCTACGAGGTTGGTAAAAAGTGAGTGTCCAAATATGGCCACTAGAAGCAGGTCAGTCTATTTATCATCTTATAATGCCACAACTGTGTCTACACATTAATTATTACAGTAACCACGCATGAACAACGATTAGCTGAAGTGTGGTTAATCGTGTAATAAGGCTGCACAGGCAGTTTGAAAATTTGCTCCTCTCCAGTTGAAAGTATAAGCAGAAGTTACGGAATAATGTACAAACAAGCAATCTGGTGAATATTTACAGTGAAACCTCTATGCATCAGGAACCAGGAAAATAAAACCATCCATCCAGGAAAATTCAACATTAATTATATGGGAGTATTGCGAGAAAAAATGAATGATACAAGCAGGAAAACGATGGATCTGGGAACAATGCATAGAGGTTTCATTGTACGTGGATTAATTTTCCAAATTGGCTCGAAGAAAACTGGAAAAATTCCCCCCCGAATATAAGAACAAATAATAAACCCAGTTCCAAAAAAAATATGAATTTGTTTTTGAGTAATGCGAGTTGTTCGGAACACAACTAGCTGCTTCCAAAGTAAAGCAAAAATAATTAAAATAGTGACACAAGAAATACAGTTTGAATAAACCTACAGTGCACATGGACAACCTTCAAATTATGTGCCTAAATATAACTTGGTAGTTAGTAGACGAGCGCGTCAAGACACGAATACGACATTGTAAGCCACGCCCCCAGAACCAATCAAAGACAGTTTTACAAGAACGAGACAACGCGTTCCGAACGATATCTTCCAAACATTCTAATAACCACCTTCAAGTACAGGCGTCTGCATAACCAAGTGCTACGGCATCCGATTAGTAACGCCAGATTCTATGGTTCGATTCTCACCACGGCCAACTTTTCTCTTCCCAATAACATATAAATGCTTTTGGTTGAAGGTCATGGGGTTAGTTGATTGTTTTCATTCAGCCATATTGTTTAGCAACCAATACAGTGAAACTTCTATCTATCGTTTTTCAAGGGACCAGGAAAATAATAACATCCATGCAGGAAAACAATCCATCCAGGAAAATTCAACGTTGATTATATGGGAGTAGGTGACAGAAAATAGATGTTAAAAACAGGAAAACGGTGAATCCGGGAACGATGCATGGAGGTTTCACTGTATTAGAATTGTTCTTCAATACGATTGGTATTACTGTGACGCGGGAAACGACAGACCGCTTACCTAAAGCCTGAATTAAACGGTCCAAGTTTTCATCCAACTCCTAGGGTTGAATATTTGATTACAGCTTCTTAAATCACATAAATGGAAAACTTGAAGCAAAAAGCTTCCATCCAACCCTTGAATTCAACCTTTCATCCAAGTCATTTTGTTTAGAAAATTCCTATTTTTCGTCCAACCTTTGATGAAACCAACCAATCAGAGGCTTTGACGTCACAACCTAGCGGCATGTCAACTTGCGCCACCATATTTGATTGCAAGTCAGCTGTTACTAAGCCATCTAGATACTATATCAACATGTTCAACTATTGTGACTGCTGTGAATGGCCTTCAATAGATTGGACTGTGTAGACAGGCGTTTAATGTTTCATCTCAGTTGCTGTCAAAGTAACGAGACCAACCCTTAAATTCAAGGAGTAGGATGAAAACTCGTCCCTTGTAATAAATACGTCTGTGATTAGTTCTGATCAGTGCGCCGTCAAATTCCTGTCTTGATCAGCTCGTGTTGGTAGGATTATGCTACATTAATATGTCATTGGTGAATCCTTGGATTAAAGCTAACGTACAGATCGATATGCAACTGTGACGTCGAGCACACTATTTCTGATGCAGACTCTCTCCAGAGCTACGTAACGGTGGCTTGTTCACTTGAACGTTAGCAGTAAGAAATGCTGCACGAATAAAATGACGTTGACACGTTGACGTATTTTTCATTTTTATGCACGAGAAAGTAAAAAAAGGATCTAATTGAAATTAAACATATGAGTACATAATGCAATATAGAAGAAATTATTGTGATTCAACTAGTTGCAGAAACAGCACATTTTGATTTTGTAGTGTAGATATATTATATACTACAATCCGAGAGAGAAGAAGGTTTCGAGCGATCGTCTCCCCTACCCCGACCACCAATGTAATGGCAGTTTGAGCCTTCTTGCACGGATGCAAGTATAGCTAGTTACACAGCTCTATAATGACCTTCAACACTGTTGCCTATCTATCCGCACAATAACTATAATCCAACACGATATTCAGAAGAGAATTTACACTAGAGTAGTACTTTTTGAATAGATGAAACATGAATAGTGTACAGAAAATAGTTTGGTTTCTCTCTCATCTATTTTCTCAGCCAATGAAAGTGTACAATGTACATAGCCTGTAATAGATGCAATGCTATTGGTTATAAAGTTAATCTAAATCGTCGGTATCCATATTAAGACGAGACGTAGACGCACTCGGCCGCGGCGATGATTCACTGTCTGAATCTGATTCGTCGAGCCCACTCAGGAATGACTGGATCAGATTACCTTATAAATAAAACAACATTAAATATTAAATACTGGTCAAGTATACTTGTATTCATGAAGAATGCAGGATGTAGTGATACCAACCCATTTTATCATAATACTAGGCAAACGCATTATGTGTTTCTGCGTTGATGGATGAGCTGGTACATATCAACTTATCTTTGGATTGGTTATTATATATATCCACCTTGAGATCCAAACCATTACATCACAGCCATCCCATTTCCTTATTAATTTCCATGATAATAAAGAAGGCTTTGTTTTAATTGTTGACACGTGTTGCTTGGGTTTATTTGGTATCAAAATTACATTATATATTTTTTTACATCAAAACGACTGATCCGATTTGAGTGAAAGTTCGGAATAATGTGTATCATTATTATATTGAAATTCCCTGAGAATTTGAATTCTCTCGGATGAAATATTTTTAATGAATTTTTTCCTCTGGGTTATTCTCATGGGATTTTTGAAAATTTTGAAATTAGTTTTCTCAGAAGTGGTTCAACTGATTCCGCCTCAGAATTATACAGTATCGAATTGGATAAGGACACTTGTGTATGCCAAGTTTCAACTGATTTTGAATTTTCGTTTGACCTGTGGAGCGCGAAAAAAAGCCCTTTTTTTCGAGTATGGTGAAATTGAGTCTTCGCTTTGCTCATCCAATAAAGGAGGCTCCAACTCGCGTCTTGAAAGTGAAATATTTCTGGGGTCAGTTCACGAGTACAGGGTCCCGATTGCCAGTAGTGCAACTATCGCTTTTATATCGAACTATATACAACAACAATGCTCAACAATGCTATACGTGGCTTAGTAGAATTATAATGTTAGAAGTTGCATTTGTTTTTTTACGGAAATTGTAGATTTTGTAAGTTCAACAATGCCATCGGTACCGTAGCCACTCTCATCTACATCTAGTTCTATTCATGGTCCCCCATTGAAAGATATCACTTGATATCCACCCACTCGTACAAGAACAATTATTTTATAACGAAGCACAGTAGGCACATCATTATCGAGATGGTACGCCTATCGGTAAAGAAAGAGTTGGAGATTTGATTGATCACTTACCAGTTGGCATCTGTAGGAACTTACGAAGCTATCATGTAACCAAAATTTGCGTACTTTGGGCCTACTTCAGCTAGATACATTAACAAGATTTAACACGAGTAAAAATATTTTCTTATTTCAAATATATACAACAGGGAAATATCAAATAGCTAGAGATCTTCTAATGACGCTTCAATTTTTAAAATGTTTATAATTATCAAAGGTACAGGCGCTAAATGACCTCGCTGTCGATGCGCCTTAAAACTCTAATATTCATTCATTTAATTATCAAAGTATAATTTATAACTGAAATACCCCCAAGCGGAATCTATTCGCACTCAGAGCAATCGGATACAGGCAATTTAAGAGAACGTACGGTCGAGTAATTTTAGAAATTTCAATTCTTGTCAACCACTATTGCCTATATATATATATTATTCTATATTATAAATAACGTAACCTTCATCTCTATATGTTCTATCAACGGGCTCTCCACTATGAGTAGGCCTTTCTCTACTCATAAATCTCTGTAAGCTGCTGTTCTTTCTTTCCCTTTCACCCAATTCATTTATATGGCATAAGTTATGAAATTACCAAAAAGGCCTGTATTTCTTGGACGCGGCGGGGCGACCTTGAAGAAAATCTGAGCAATCTTGTCGAGGTACTCCATGTAGCTGGGATCCCGTTTAATGCTTGGCTGGTACTGCTCGCAGAGGATGGTAAACACCGTTAGTTTGCCGCTGAAAGATAAGATGTACGGTATTTAAAAGATAGGTCTAAGCAGTATTTTACCTCTTTCTGAAGGCCATATGGCATTTAGGAGTGCATTCTTCTTTCAACGTTTCACAACAAATTCTTGCCTATACGTGAGATGTCGCAATATGTCATTTAAATTTTTGACAATTCAACAATTCATGCCAATTTGATTAATGATCTTAAACACGCCATACAGGATCAACATTTACCCGTCAGCATGTTGACTCAACATGTTGACAGCTACCGGTAGTAGATAACCCGTATTTATTTCCAATCTTGCCTATACTCGACGGCAACATGTTGGTGGTTGCCGTCGTGTATAGGCAAGATCAGATATACGGGTTATCTACTAGCTGTCAACATGTTGACAGGTAAATGTTGATCGTGTATGGCGTGTTTTAATGACATTCGATTAATATTAATAACATTGAATTCCTTCAGCAAGTAATTTATACTCCAATTACCAGGCATTAATATATTCTAATTCACAATAAATACTACGTGATTATTCATTTACCTCTCTATTGCTTTCAAAAGAAACCAGATAAAATTGAGAAGTGGTAAGATGTACGGCGGGCCTTGCTTGATGTTGGGATGATGCGAAGTATAGCTGTTGAAAGCATCCTTTGCTGTTGTTTTATTTTGAAGACATAGATATCTGTAAAATAAACATGATATAATATTGTCAATCAATACACACACTCCTTCACAGTTGAAAGTGTTCTCAAGATATTGCAAGCCGATCTACGTACTGGAGGACAGCTTGAGCAATGAATAAATCCACTTCATTTGCATAGCCTCGTTGAACATGCAGTTCAATAAGCATAGTGCCACAGCCAATTCCATCTTGAGAGTGGAGAAAATGATGCCTAGCCAACGAGTAGTTTTTCTCTATAACATAGGAAAAAATAGACAAACAATTATTAGCAGGTTATAAATTGGCAAAGCGAGAGCGATGAACAATTACACAAAGTAGCCCTGGCGGCAGTGCGGCTAAGGTACCGGTACGGTGAACGATTGTGACTTACCTCCCCAAAATGCTTGTGCTATTCTTTGGTGTAGTTGTGGATGACCACTTTTATATGTTTCGGATCCTTTTACAGACCACTGCAGAGCGTTTCCCAAGAATGTATCTCTTTCCGCTACTTCCGAGCTAATCATACTAAACAATAGCGATAACTTCTTGAAATACTGCTCTGTACCTGGGGTTTCTGATTGAACAAGAACATCTACCAATAGGATTGCTAAATCACAACCACTTGCTTGCTGTGGAATGAAACAGAAAGAATTAGACATAAAATAAGCCTAGTCTAGGCTACGCCTATGTGGATAAATATGAAAATGAGAGCATAACAGTAGTTTAATAAAACATCAAAGCTTTACCTGGCCATGAACCAGAAGAAGCTTGGCACCATCGAATAATAGTTCTAGCAGTTCATTATACTTCTTCTGACCAAGATATCTAAACAAAAATACAATGTTTGTTATGATGTGACCTGCCAACACACTTGAGAAGCCCTGCCCACATGCACTTATCTACTCCTATTAAACTCACCTGAAATATAATGTCCTATACATTTGATGGGCTTCATAGTAGTTTCCTGCTTTTACTGATGTTTCTAGCTTGACAAGTATTCTCTGTACACCCTGGTTTCTACCAGAGGACATAATTACTGCTGTTTGAGACTACCGAAAATATCATAAAGTTTTGAGGTTAACACAGGGCTGATTGGCCTTTATCTTGCACAGGGAATCGGAACACATTTAATTTATAATGTTACTTCCCCTGGAAGCAAGTGTTGTTAACTTTTTGTGTTTGTTCTGTTGGCTAACGCTTGTGGTCCACGGTAGCCTAGGACGCGGGAGATCTGTACTTTTCTGTTGTCATAGCAACTCTCGACTGTCCTAGCTGGAGGGTTCTCCTACGTTCCATTTACTGTGCAGTGGCAAAGGGAAATAACACAATTTTAGAATCGTGGAATTTTGCCCAGAAAAATCTCACTCTCAGTTTATATCAGCTGACAGAACTAAACTCACTTTACTTCACCATTATCAAGTCGCACGTAAAAAGAGTATACGAAGGATTGGAGTGAATTGACATATTTATCAATCGAGTGATTATGAGAGTGACGTGATATTTAAATTATATGGGATTTTAGAATGCCCGGTCGAACTCTGGCAACGTGGTACGGTACGTATTTTGATTTACATTTACTTTGATTCCTTTAATTGTCTACTTGATATTTGTTCTTTTGTACAATATTTCCTTCGCCGATTGCATTCTCTTATATGTCAATCTGGAATAGTTTTCTGGATAGTTGCCATCAAAAAGCTCAACATATCCATGGTTATTCAAATTGGTTTTATGTATTTTTATACTCAATAACAATCAACCTGTTTTAAGTAGGCCTAGCTGTCACCAATTCCCATGAAGGGTTGAAAAACGTTCAAATTCTCGTGTGCTTGACTGTACACGACCGATGTAACTGAATGTTTGTTGAATATAAAATAAATCTGCATTGGACCAATGAGGGATGAAATTAAATTCCGTACTTTATTGACCAAGGGTGGAATGCGGTAAAGGAGATATTAAAAATACACTAAAGTTAAATTGCATCCCACGTCGTATGTTTCCCTCCCCCCTTCACGGCCTCTCTCTCTCTCTCTCTCTCTCTCTCTCAAAGACAGATATACACATGCCTGACATCATCTTTCATCTCTTTCTGATTGTCCCGAACAGCGCTCTATCTCTTTCTACATGGATCGATGTAGCATTGCAGGCAGCCAGCTAGCCCCCTTAACTGTCCAAAAGAGCCTTCTGCATCGTTGCCAAATTGTCCATCTCAACGTTCATATTGTTGCGTAGGTGGATTGTTTATCAATGATCTCAATTCAATTTCATGGTATTGATTTGAATGGTCTAGTTGAAAGATAATTGAAATCGAACAAATTATTCATTTTTATGAGATTCTATTGTTGTATACGGTTTAGTTTTATCCAGTACCTACGTCAATTATAATAAATCATTATTAAATAACATGAGTTTCTTGCACTGACATAGTATGTTTTATGTTTTATATACATAACCTTCACCTTTCCTTAGTTCGCGACGCATTGTAATGAAAAAAAAATGCAATTTTAAGGCTGGGCACACCTTGGCCTTTAACTGTCCCCTACGGGCATTTCTAGTTGGTCTTAACTGTTTGAATAGAACAGAGAAGCTTGATGCGCTAATTAACATTATTTATTGACCGAAATTAGTTAATAAGAGCGTCCATAATTGATCCGTTAATTCTGTTAACATTTTGATGATTATTTATTATAGGACGGTCTAAGCTTGAATACACTACCGAGGAGACAAACTCCGAGGGTGAGTGTAAGTTTTAAAAAAGCACCTTGTAATATATACGTTATTTGTTTTCGCGGTGTTTTGCAATTTATTTTATTATACCTATTTTTGGGCTTTTGTAGAGTAGTTTTTTTTTTACCCTTGAATTTTACCGCCCGACAGCAGCTGTAAAATACAGTACGTTCGATCAACAATAGGTGGCAGATAAACATCAATACACGCCATCTTTGTTACAACCTGCATTCATAATTTTACTGAAGTTTTTTGGGAAAGGTAAATCCTTGAAACTTGAAATTTCGTTTTTCACAGTTATATACTGAAAAGCGGTAAGTTAATGTCGTTTTAATCTAAGCAGTGATATTTCAAGTACTAGAATCAAACCATAAAATACACGTATCTTGTGTTTGTTCCCGCCCTCATGTCATTTTCCACCCCATCGATCTTGTGAGAGAAAGGAATCCATTTTCGTATTCTAGTCGCATATGCCCGAGGCCTGTGCTATGCCCGCCCATTGGCCACGCCGGTTACTATTAGAAAATATTTCTTACGTGCCCTTGCGTGTTTTGATATCATTTGCTGCCAATTTTATCACTTTATCTTAGTAATAGAATTGTAAGTAAGTGTAGGCCAACCTTCAATTACCATTGCCACAATTGTATTTTATTATGATAAGCTTCATATGGAACTATTGCTAGAATATTATTATAATTACTTGTATCAAGTTCTAGACAATGGGATGGAAAGAACTTGTTTTATGTTGGCAGGTAGCGGTGGAGAGCCATCAGATAACAATTACCACTCTTTGGAGGCTCCTCTCTATCCCCGTCAGACTCAATCACAGCCTGGACAAGAGCAGTATGAACGTCAACAATATGACTCCAATTATTACTACCCGAGCGTGAACCAAGTTTCATCAAATACAGAGAACACTACAAACTACACGGAACAAAGGAATTATTCCCCAAATTATCCTCAACAACCAACTCAATACACACCTCAATCCTCTGCTAGCCCATCTCAAACAAACTATTCTTTTTCCAACCAATCTCAGCCATCTCATCATGAAATGAGTTATCCAAATTCTCAAGGTGCTTATAATCCTGTCTCGGGTCATTATGCTCCACCAAATCATGCTCAGAACAATAATTATCCGACAGGTAGTAACCCTTGGACCCCACAGCAATCGGCAGCTGACTACACACACCATCCAAGCCCGTCTCCACAACAAATGCAGAGTGGATCTCCTTCAGGCACCCCATCCCCCGCTCACACCCCTACTTCGACTGGAATCCATTCCCCGCCTCCAGTGATGGCTGGCCAGTATCCTGCTCATCACCACGTGCGCCATCCGCCAATTGGTGTCGCACCGCCAACCCAAAGTCATGGGCATCCATCTTGGAACCATCCCGGACAGCAGGGTAAAGAAAAATGTCTATCAAGTACATATGGATTTGTCTGGACTTATTTCAGATTTTGGATGTGTTAGGCCTACTGGTGGTAGCAGTTAATTTCTCCAATCTCGGGCCTAGATATTTTTCTAGAGTGGCGACCTACGTATGAAAGTTTTTGATTTGCAACTCTCGTCACATGATTTTCGCCGCCACATTCAAATTAAATCATGTTGAAGATGAACAGATTAAATTGATATTTCATCAAATTGTCTCTAGGCTATACCGGTATATGATTCATACAATATGCATATCAATGGATATGAACTAGTGTATGTCCTACAAACTTTTGAATTGAAGTAAAACGTAGACCATGGCGTATGTGTAGTGTACTTCCACTTGAGTCTAATTAAAGCTGTCTTTGTTTGTATTTAACCCATTTTGCATAGTACTAGATGGCCTAGTTTATTTGTTGAAAATGAAACAACAGAGCATAGCATGAAACGAAAGTTGACAACAAATTGAATCATTTCTATTTTTGAAAAATCTTCCAGCTCTACCCGGCCATCCCGGATCTGGCCCGCTTTCTCCTCAGGCGTCCGGCTACTACAGTCCTCTTGCAGGCCCACCAAGAGGCATGCCTCCTGGACCGCCGCAACATGCACACATGGCAAGCGATCGACAGTCCCCCCACCACTCTGCTAACCCAGCCGCTTGGAATAAAACTGCGGATGGTCGTCTACCGCCACCAATATCGCATCAGCAGAATAATGGAGGCCCTGGAAATCCTCTTTTTAGTCTTCAGATGTTGGTCAATCAAGATATGAACAGGGCAGCTCAGGTATATTTGGATTTTTCACCCATTTCAATATGATTGATATAACCGATTGTCAAGCCGTCTCCGTGACTCAGTCAACCATCACTTCTTCATTAGAAACTGAAGTCAGGTCGGGCGTGGGTTCGAGTCCGCATTAGGCATGGATTTTTGTATTTACCTCCTTTCACCTAAATTATCGTTTCATTGTTTCATTATCACCCGCTCATTCGTACCCCTGTACAACCTGGCTGATGGTGTGGTTGTTAAGCAGCATTAACATATAAATGAACAATTTTCAAACAATTTAACAAAGTGTAGGCTTACAAATATCTGAAATCTTGAACCCATTTTTGTACTCACTATGGTTTTCAATTATTGAGAACTGGTACATAAAAAGTGTATGCCTAGTGAATGAAAGGATGTGGTAAGAAACATTAATAACATAACATTACCTTACAGGTCAATTCGTATCGAGGTACTCCAACTTCATCTCAACCTGGAACAGTGGATCTATCTTCTACGTCGTCCGCTGATAACCCTCAATCGGTGCCGCTGCCACTTACCAGGACGGACAAACCCTCGGAACATTCCACGATACGTAACGGTAGCATTGCCACGGCGACGGCCACCAGTCTGAGTGTCAAGCCGCCTGCGAGTCCTTTTAACGGCGACATCACATCTAGCTCTACTAGCTCAATCCCCAGTCTCCCCTCTGAAGTGGAAGAGAAAGCGGAATCGAACGAGTTTGCTCAAATTCCACGTTCCAAGAAATCCACCAATGTTGTTACACAATCGCCAGAGAAGAAATTAGAA
The DNA here is from genome assembly GCA_964007535.1 of Brachyptera risi. Lineage (NCBI taxonomy): Eukaryota > Metazoa > Arthropoda > Insecta > Plecoptera > Taeniopterygidae > Brachyptera > Brachyptera risi. The sequence continues at coordinate 29,332,988 of OZ023337.1, forward strand.
AGCCGAGATTTGAGAGAAGAGAGTAGTGGGGTTCCTCTTAAAGGAACGGTTCCATTAGATGTAAGTGGTAATCGGGCCAGTTCTGTGATTACGTCTGTGGAAAAACCAGTTGTGAGCAACTTGAAACCGGAAGATCATTTGTCGGTGCTTCAAGTTCCTACGATATCGCCGGTTAAATCGCCAAAAAGCTCGTTAAAACGTACAAAGAAAGTGGATTCAATCCTTGAGAATCTGGTGGAAAGTAGTTCTGTTAAACTACCTGCCGAAACTGCTATTCCAACCCGGGTGATAACTCCGTCTGTTATAGTTTCGAAGGAGGTAACGGCAGACAAAACAAGTCCTCTAGAAATTCAGTTGCCTTCACCTGGAAGTCAGAAAGAATCAAGAGTTAGATCACCAGTGAGAGAAGAGATCTCGCCTACCGGCTTCGATGACGATAGTGGAAAACCGCGTAGGAAACGTAAACTAGATAAACCTTTAAGACTATCGAAGACGGACGAAGCAACTGACGTTAAAATGTCAAAGGCCGAAACTTCCACAAAAATAGAAGAAGATGTAGATGTTAAAGAAGACGTTTTGCCTACAAGTTCAGAGAATGTAGGCCAATTGCCATTGGTCAAGGTAGAAGAGACTGAAAAAGATTTAGAAATGCTGGAAATGACAATAGCACAGATACATAGTTCTAGTGAGGGTTCTGAACCTAATTCTCACCAGCATGATGCTCGAACTCGCATCAAGTCTGAAAGCGACCAATTAGAGTTAGGAGTGATCCAAAAACTACCTACCCCGGTGACGGCCGTAAAAAACGCCTTCATCGAAGTCGAGAGCGAGATGGAGAAGATGTTTGCTGGTATCGAAGGAATGGATGACACGCCATGTGTGAAACATCCACCCCTTCCCGCTGTCGTTGCATCGACATCCAGTTCCATTCCGGCACTCGTAATTTCACAACCTCAAAACACGATAGAAGCCTCTCCGAGCACGTCGACCCCGGGTAAATCAGCAAAACGGGATAAACGAGGAAGACCGAAGGGATCGAAAAACGAACCAAAATCATCGGATAGCTTGCACGATCCATCTTCTGCCGAAATTCGTTCCAAAAAGAAAAACAAGAGTAAAAAATCTTCCGACACGACGCCAAACTCGAAGAAGAAAGGCAAAGGCACCAAACTATTCGTGGAGAACAGTGACTATTATCCCGAGGGCTTGGTGATTAAGAAGTTGGGTATTCGAGACGCACTCCGCGAAGACAGTGGTAGCAACACGAGCAATAGCAAAATAAGAGGGCCGTTGATACGGGTTCAGGGGCCGAAGGAGAGTCCCTTCGCTGTGAATGTTTACAACGCTCCTTCGCAGATCGACGAGGGGGAGAAACAAATGAAACAGCCAATGCAGTCGAGTAGACGGAAAAATTCGACCTATCACAGCGATCTTGATTATCGAGGTAGGCTTATTGTCATTCCGAGATTCGTATTGACCTGGGCCCAGATTCACGAAGAGTCCTATCTTTAAGACGTCGTAAGTTAGGACCATTTTACTGAGTTGGGACCAATATTGGTCTCAAGTTGAGACCAATATTTGACCAATATAATGGTCCTAACTCTGTAAAATGGTCCCAACTTGGGACATCCCAAAGATGGGACTCTTTGTGAATCTGGGCCCTGATAAATAGGTCTATTCACAGATTCTCCGTAAATCATTGTAAAATTAATGGAAAAACATGGTTAACTTGCTTCTATCTGTAGACCTTTCATCTCAGAATTGATTAGTAGGCATAACTAATAGTAGACAATCTGATGTGTAATTTGATAAAACATATCTTTCTGATTTTGAAGGTTAGACAGTTACTGTTTCAATTACCAGTAAGGCTAGCCTGTTGCCAATAATGTTAAAGTACTTGGTGACTATGCTCTCGCTGTAACCCAAACCCAGCCTAATGTTTCCATCTTACCAATTATCAAAATCATTTTCTCGCGTCCGTATCTCCCGACGGCCTGATTGAAACTGATTCTCATTTTGCTTGCGCGCAGGCAAGGTTGGCAGCAGTGGCCTCGGCATGTTCACGAGCACGCTGTCGGCGCGCTACGACGCGCACACCACCGACCGCACGTGGCTCTGCGTGTTCTGCAAGTGCGGCCCGCACTCGAACACGGGGCAGTTGACGTCTGCCAACGGCGACCTGTTTGGTCCGTACATCATCACCAAGGAGAGGTATGTATCGAATAGGACATTCGAGGTTAAATTCTGATTGTCAGATGTGCTGATTATTTTTTTTTTTTCGTTGTGTTGGAACTATTAAAATGTGGTTGAATGAGAGCTAAATTCATTTGTATTAGGCCTACAATAGAATTTATGGTAAATACAGTGGAACCTCTTTTGTACGTTTTTCAGGAGACCAGACTAAAAAAATGTATTAATGGGAAAAACTTATTAATGAAACTATTCAACATGTGGAGCATATATGGGTTGGATCAAAAAATTAAACTTATACAGTGGAACCTCTTTTATACGTTTTTCAGGGGACCAGACTAAAAAACGTATCAACGTGAAAAATTTATTAATGAAACTATTTAACATGTGGAACATACCTATGGGTTGGATCAAAAAATAAAAACTTACAAATGTACTAGATGTATAAATGAGAAACTTATAACATAGGTTCTACTGTGTACTGCTTTTCTTCATGTTCTTGTAGGTCTATACAGTGAAACCTCTATGCATCGTTCCCGGATCCATCGTTTTCCTGCTTGTATCATTCATTTTTCTACACCTCACTCTTATATAATCAATGCTAAATTTTCCTGGATGGATGGTTTTCCTGCATGGATGGTTTCATTTTCCTAATCCCTTGAAAAACGATGAATAGAGGTTTCACTGTATATGTAGGCCTATATATATTTTCAACAGCTTAATATCGTATGTAAGCCACTGTTCTTTCTTTCCCTTTCAACCATAATTCTATTTTTCAGGACTACGTTTTATCAAGATTTTTGTCTTTATTTTTTTGGTTTTGGTTAGGCTTAGATAGGATAGATAGGTTGGATAGAATGTAGATATTATTGACCATAAGATACGTAGTAGTTTCATGATGGTTCAGTACCTTACCTAACCTTAACTATCATCCACCACCACCTAACACGGCCCTGAAAACATCGTATCACGGATGTGGCATACTTACCAAATTCATGTGATGTAGTGACCGTGATTATAGAAAACTATTGAACACTTATTATGGAGAGATTTTACATCGTACCATCAATCTGTTCAGGTCGAACGCAAGAAGCTTCGGTTGCGTCGACGTTGCCGCCGACGATAGGGATATCAACGATGAACAGAAGAGGGGCGGACGGAACAAGAAGAGTCTGAGGCAAGCGGATATGGTGGAGCAGTTCAGGCATAAAATGTCGAAGAAGGTAGGCATTCGTCGAGATCAAGATGCATTGAGGATTGCGTTTGTTTGCGGCCGGGAGATGGTGCCTTCACTTATCTTGAAAACACGTATCAACCGTGAGGACTTTTCTGTGTAATATGGATTGCAGCTCTATCTGATTTTTTTTTTTGTAGAAACGGCTGATGGGCTGGCAAACTTGATGACAGCGAGCCGGCCTTGAACGTAACGTTAGTTCCTTTTATCACCAATTATCTACGCATGGTTAATAGTACTTAGAACGTGGCCCGTGAATTAGTACATATTTTTAACATGGGAGGGATATGAAGTGAGGACACCATCTCCAACGGGCAAACGCAACCCTCAATGCATCTTGGTCGAGATTATCAGGAGGACGCTGAAGAGCGTATACCGGAATAAAGTATACCCGGCTGTGTGACATGGACTTGAGGGTACTTATGAATGGATGGTTGCAAAATGTGCGTAGGGTTCAGGTAAGGTTTGGCACCCAAGCCCTTGTCACGCAACCAAGTATACTTTATTCCCGTATACGCTCTTCAGGCTCCCCATTCAAAGTGGTCAGTCAGCTCACTCTCTGCGCTAGAAATTGAAGTCCAAGTATGGCACTTTTTCTACTCCTGTATAAGTTTTTTTGAACATCGTTCATGTATCGTCCAGTCATTCTTACCCCTACATGACGTAGCTATCAGTGGCGCCTTTTAGCAAACAATATCATTGTCAAGATTAGATTATAGTGTTCACTAGGTGGTTTTGGCGAGAGTAGAAGGCAGATGGTTGCTATGTTTTCCCCGGCTTTTCCGACGTTTGTTACCGTATACGAACAAGAAAATCAATATGCGATGTAGTATTTTTGAATTGGGGTCAACATAGAGTGAAAATTTTATCTATTGTTCCTTGAGGGACCAGAAAAGCAAGAGCATCCTTCCAGGAATTGATCCATCCAGGATAATTTGAACTCGATTACTGGTATATGAGAGTACAAGGTGGGACAAAATGAATGATAGAAGCAGGACATTGCCCACGAGTTCTGCCGCTTGAAGCTAACGTCAAACTGCATCTTGCAGTCATGGAGACGATTATACAATCACCTACCAGCTGCAGTAAAAGCACTAGAGTTGACTCAATTCAAGATAGAAGTCAAGCATCACTTGATGAAGGAATGCAACTATAATATTGACAAATATGCAAACTGTCAACATAAATTTTTTAATCCTTGTTTTTTTTATGTTTGTATTTTGTCCTGATTTATACCATGTATTTGTGACCTATGAAAATCGTGAACCAACAATAAACAATAAATTGTTTTTTTTTTTGTCTCAGGCGAAACGTGCCCTGTCAACAGAGAGCGCGTCGACGCCCGGCCTGGTTGCCATGGCGTCGCAGAGCAACAACGGCGAGGCGTGCTACGAGATCTGGGTGCACGAAGACTGCGCTGTGTGGGCCGCCGGCACCAGGATCGTTGGCACGCGGATCTACGGGTTACAAGACGCGGTCTGGGGAGCGGTGCCAATAGTGAGTCCGTTGGTTTCAACTAGTTAATAGTGAAATGAGCATACACTGCGACCATTTCACGTACAGTGCAGTTGTTGAATACTGTGTTTTGTAGTGTGTTTATTTATTCATGTTGAGTTTAACGACGCACTGTGCTGATCACTGCAATCTACTGGCGTCGGTGAATGATACGTGAGATGGTGGGGTGATGGGGTGAAAGGTCATTTTGTTAGGTGCTATTAGGTAGATATTAGGTATTGGACGACGTAAGGGAAACTGACAGCACCTCATTAAGGATGCCGGGGTTCGATTTCCGTCATGGTCTACCATTCTGACTGGTGGTTTATGTGGTTTCCCTGCCGTCGTTCAGGTCAATTCTGGGATAGTTCCTCAAGAGCAGGCCACGACCGACTTCTTCCCGCTATCCACAAATACCTAAAAAAAAACTTTCATCTCATCATTCTTTTTTCATTCTGTAACTGTAGGCATGCAGTCTTCTGGTAATGAAAAATATTAATATTATTATCATCTCATATATTATTAAAAGACGTCGATAGATCGTTATCATCGCTGACTGCATTCTAAGCCTAATTTAATATAAATAAATTAATATATAATTCTGATGATGTTTGTAGTGTAAATTTTTTCAAAAAAAGTTTCTCTTTACGTCTGTCGTAGATTTGAAACAAGTGCGATTTGCAAAAAGATCCCAATAGATCGTTCTTATCGCTACACTGCGTCCTAAATCCAATTTAATATAAATAAATAAATAAATATAATTTGAATCATGTCTGTAGTCTATATTTTTTCAAAACAAGTTTCTCTTTACGTCTGTCGCAGATTTGCAACAAGTGCGGTCACGGCGGCGCCAACATCGGCTGCATCACGCGCAACTGCAAGTGGCGGCTGCACTTCAACTGCGCGCAGCTGCTCGACTGGGACCTCGACGAGAGTACTTACATCGCTCGGTGCAACCAGCACAGATCCAACGACTACGAGGCCGGACCTTCGAACGACATCGTCAACGTGCGGTAATCGGAATCGCATTCTCGCGGACGCGCCCTACTGATTAATATTGAGAAATTGAATAATTACCGATTGATATATTTCAAGTGACTTCATGTGTACAGGAAAATAGCTCGAGGCAAGATATATAATTCTGGTTGAAAGGGGAAAAAGAATGGCAGGTTACCATTGGCAACGAATCAAGCAACTTTTTGTGGAAGGCGTGTTGAAAGAATACATATACTGGTATGTATCCAGAAATTCTATATGTGGAAACACACGAAAAATATCGAATTGAATTTATCGTCGTCATTTTCTTCTACTATTACTCTAGTTTCTACGGTGACAGAAGCAATATCCGAAACGTCAATGTGAACGTCTTTGACGTTGATGTCAATCCGAACGTCTAGTGCGTTTTTGTTTATACCGTATTGTCCCGAAGATAAGCCAAGGGTTTTCTTGAAATTTCAAGTCCAAAATTTGTTTTTCTGCTTATTTTAATTGGGCGTACATTCCCCCTACACTCATTACAACGGAATCAACTTGAAACTGCGAAATATTTTGCTAAAAATACGTTCAATAAATGTTTCATCATGAAGATGATGAAACAATGCATGAGCATGATTTCCCCAATTTTCATCATTTTCATTTGATGCGCAGTTATGAACATAAGCACGTTGAGCTGTTAGCTGCGTTGTGTGTGGTCTAACTTCATGAGCACGAGACTGTTGAGTGTGAAAAAACTCTCGTTCGTCTGAACCGGGACAGCCGAGCCCCAATAAAAGCGGACCTTACGACGATTGCGTATTCGTCAGCACTAGCCTAGTACATGGGTAGTTTCGGTCGGTGGCATAGCTTCCTCTTGTGCGCAATACGAAATTGACTAAATTCTACCCGGGAAGAGGAGGACGTGGAAAAGGAGAGAAACCCTTTTTTCTATAATTGATCTAAAAGTTTGGGGGGCTCGGCTTATATTCGGGACAATACGGTATATCATGGTCTTTCAGCAAGCCTTCCGGAAGGGGGTTTCAGTTATCACCATCGGCAAACTGCTGTTGTTTCTTTCCCCTTCAACCCAAATAATATATCTGATATATTGTATATGTATATAAATGAATTATCCTAATATATGTTTGTATTGAGTGGATTTTTTAATGAATTTCTATGAGCCCTTGATTTTACATAGGGCCTATCTATAATAGAGATGATGATTATTTTGTGTATTGGTGAAGTAGATAAGTCTTCTGTATATATAGTTTTATAATATATTTTCATCATGACTACAATATCTTTCATCTCAACGGAGTTCTTTACACTTTATTCATGTGTCGTTGGATTAAAGATTATCAATCTCTAGGTTATTTGACTTATTTTTCCATGCAAAGAGCCTATGGGAGTAGTAATAGCTAGCTACAGTGAAACCTCTATCGTTCTTCAAGTGACCAACGAAAAAAGCATGACAATTTAACATTAGTCAAATAGGAGGTTGAAGCGGGAGGGGGGAGAAGAAGGTGACATAATAATTGATAGTACAGTAGAACGTCTTTTATACGACCTGAAGAGGACCGAGTAAAATGATTGTTTGAACAGATAATTGGGTAAATGATGCAAGTGATGAATAGAATATATATATCAGGTTTCAACTACAGTTGAGGTTGTATTAACAAAAATACATATGTCATTTTTGTCAGTGTAATAAATAACAGTTATGTAATATAAATCGAATAAAAGACGCTCCACTAAAACAGGCATATGATTGATCTATAATACATATGTCATTTTTGTCAGTATAATAAATAACAGTTATGTAATATAAATCGAATAAAAGACGCTCCACTAAAACAGGCATATGATTGATCTATAAATGATGTGAACGATGCATCGAGGTTTCACTGTATTAGTTTTTTGCGATTACTGTGGCACAGAATAAGATATCAAAATTCTGATTCCTTACGACAGAAACAAAGATGATTTTAATACCGTCAAGATGATGTACGCAAGAACTATTGAACTTATATCGTTCAATTTCCACAGGTATAGGCTTACAAAACTTTTTTTCTTCTATCTGCGTACCTCTTGAAACGTTCTGCTCCTAGCTTGATCATTTCAATTCATTTGATTTGTATTTGTATTTGTATTTATTAGTTTTAAGAAAACAATAAGTACATATTGATAAACATTGTCAAGTAAGAAAAAATAAAATCAACAAGAGATGAAGTCATCTATACAATAGAATTGGTTTTCCATTAAAATTCTTTTAGCATTGATAAGGTAATAAGGTAATAAAAAATGTCTGTGTTCCTGTTATATTAAAATATTGATCTGTAGTACCATTGAAAATCAGCAAAAAACTCTCATTCTGCTACGTCAACTCCCATATGCTCTTAAATAGATTTGAAATTGAATATCCATCTTGCATTGGGCCTTTCCCTATTTTATTCTGACACTGTACTTGATTTTAGATTTGTTTTGACAAACAATTCTGATTCCTATTTCTGTATTTATACTCTACAAGAATTCCTTCAGCGTTAACAGTACTTCTAGCCTCCATTATGAAAATTTGATGTTACAAGTAATGCAGGTACACAAACTAGTATATTGGATAATACTGTAATAATCTAGGGTTGCCATTCAGTATGAGAAATGCTATTACGTTATAAACTTGATGAAATGATGTTAAATACGACCAACTTGTGTAGGTACAATAAATAAACTGATTCCATTAACTCGACGGCCTTGCCCCGGCTTTTGTTTGAACGATGACTGATAAAGGTTGCCAGTTGATATTTGATATGTTGATGTAGTTTGATATTTATCCATTTTATATGATGGTTGATTCTGTTTTTAATGTTGATATAATTGATACATTGACATATATTTTAATTTTGAACAACCACTATCCCATACATAAGTAAAGAACGTATTTCGTACCTGATTCGTCAACGCTCCCGTTAATGAATAATTGAAAATGTTTACAAGTTACTTATTTGGTTTACTTTCTGCTTACTTTTCCAAACTTCTTTTTTTCTACTATAATCTGAAAACAAGTGACCCATGGACGTTATTCTTGACTGAAACGAAATGACGACAAACCATCTGCTTTTTTTTACGGCGATATCGTGTAAGCATTGTGTATGATGTGAGCTCTGCCACTTCTGTCGTGCTTTCATTTCATTTACAGTCGTAGAATAAGGGCACTGGATATATTGATATATTCGATTGTCAATTGACCATTGTAGATGGGCGTGACTTACCGGGAAATTTTAGATACCTTGATTGGTTATTTCCCCTGCTACACTGTCCACTTGATTGGTTTTTGTATCTTGTGACATCACGAGGGCGGACGATCTACAATGGTCAATTATTTCAAGTTGATTATCAAATCTCATCTGAAAAATTCTGTATTTTGTATTCGATTATCGATATGAAGGTGATGATTATTAATCATAAAAATAGTATCAAACGGCAACTTTAAATTGAACCCAAAATACAAATGTAAAGAAAATGAGATAGTTAGACGAATAAATAATGAATGATCAGATTGACGCTGTGTATCTCCCCCTATGTATGTATGCTGGCCAACTAGACCCATTTAGTATTGTATCAAAACTTATTGAATGAAGGCAACCCTGGACAAAGTATATAAACAAGCATAGAAATTAATAATATATGCTATAATATATGAAGAAGTCTGTTAGATTTTTTAATTTAAAGGACTGCAAGATTCCAGTAACAGCTATATCTTAAGAAATGAAATGAAATAAAAGTGACTTCAATGAAAAGATTTATGTATTATATATGATGATTGATGGTTATTTTTTGGTGATTAAATCATCAACCCTGAAGCACTTGATGAGAAAATGTTTTTTCTTTCTTTTTAATATCGAGTTATTTTTAATGTTTCAATGTTGGCACTGATTGCTAGGCTGTGTATTGAAAAGTTACGCATCAACGTAACGCAATCAGTCGGTCGGACTTTCGAGGTGGATTTACTGGCTTCTATCGTACTAATGAAAAAAATGTCGAACTAATTAGTACCTTGTACGATGTTGATATCGAATTTCGTGTTTAAACGAATCGTTTAATTGAAGATTTCATTGTGATACACAAAATAAATGGATGTTTTGGATTTCATCAGATTTAAATAATTGAACAAATCTCACTTCATATGGTGCACTGTTACCTTGCTAAGTATTATGAACTGTAAATATACAAACCTACCCCAATCTTTTCCAAATACATTATTATACTCCGAGTAAGTAATTTTTCTAAAATGAAAACGTTCACTAGATCTAACTTCATGCATAATCTGTAGTTTCAAACGCATGTGTTTTGTTTCACCAAAAAAGTGTCTAGTGTGTATAGAAGACTTAAGTTGACTAATGTTTCGATATCGTACGATGACTCAACGTTTGAATGTGTATCCCACGTAGTATAAAGTTCGTTTCTCACTTGGTTGTAACGGACTGAACCAAAGAGTTAGTGTAACACTAATCATACACAAATTGGATACTGTTGGTTCTCGGCTTGGTTGATGCTAGTGACAAGTTTGACGAATGTTCCAGTATGTGGGTAGGTTTTTTTTTTTAATAAAAAGTACATTGAAACCTCGAGTCATCATTCCCGCACCCATTGTTTTCAAGCATCGATTGTTCATTTTATACGATCAGAAGTTCCTTTACCAGTGATGAATTTCCCTGCATAGATGATCCTTTTCTGGTCCCTTGTAAAACGATACAGGTTTCATTAGAGTCTAAAAAAGTGGATTCACTTGTTAATTTAAGTTTCAATCCAAATGACTATCAAACAACAAGATTAAAATATATAAACAAACCTTACAGCTAGACCCTAGCAGTCTCTCTCCCGCTATTGGTTGAATTGGATCACTCGAAACTCCAGCCGAGGATTGTAACCGGAGGAATGGAAATGTTTCTATCCGTTCAAACAGATATACCGTAGTCCAAATAGCTTACATGGTGGTTTCACTCGGCTGTCAATCTTCTATTTTATCAGTACTGTCTTGAACCTACCGATCGTTGCTCTACAAGTGTCGAATATGAAACTATGTCATGCCTTCTGCGACCGTCAAATATTGGCATTCTAGGTGACTTGCTACAGCTAAGCCGACATAATCGTAATTTTGTTAAAAAGTAAGTTCCTTGTATCATTATTAGATTACTCGCGATCGGTATTTCCATAGATTTGGATGGTAAATTGGTAAATATTTTAACATTAGTGGGATAGGGAGTTACCATAAGAGACTGGCAAACCAATGCAACCTCCAGATTTTGCATCCAATTAACGTGACCTTGGGGATATTTTGTCATTGCGTACAGCAGTACAACAGCGTTGGAATTGCTCTTTGCGATTAAAAGTGTGATACGGACTCGACCCATTGAAATATTTTGGCGAGTATCGGCCGCAATTCCTCTCGTTATGCGAAGGAACTGGTTCAACTATTTGCTCACAGAATGCACCACATGTGTGCATGTTGACAAGTACAGGTGATTGTCAAAATAGATCAATGAATTTTTAAAAGTAGATTTCTAAATTCAAAGAAACTGGATGGATATGAAATTTCATATTTGAATGAAATGAATGGTTTAAAGTGGCACAAAATAAAATGGAATGATTTGTATGCCTAATGGTTTTAAGCACGATGTTACTGTAACAAGGAAGCAGATCAATTTGTAATAATGTTGACTAGAGAATTTTGTGAAAGCTTATTTTTGACATTTTTGATTTATATTTCGATTTTCTCTTATAGTCTCAACTATATTACTAGGAGCATTGAGAAAATGTAATCAAAATAAAATTAAGTTTCAAGTAAATTCTTACGTGTATTAGTGCCACTGTCTTAGTGATGAGTAGGTATTTGATACTATCTTATACATATATCAAGGGAGATTTTTGACCTAAAATCCCACCTGCCCATAATTGTTGGACCTTATTTTGTACTCAATAATAATTTCATATTTTACATGTGAAGTGCGTACAAAAATACAAAACACAGAAAGATATAATTTGTACAGAAAAGATGAATATTATCACAATGTCATAAAAATCTCGTAGAAAAGATAAGGTATTAAAAGTGGAGCAGAGTTTCAGAAAGAAAAATAATCGATTATTGACGGATGAAGATCAATTAATCGATAATTGTTGGTATCCCAACTAGGGCCTACATGCATCAATTTCCACATCTAAAAGCTAGATTTAATTTATTCATAATTTACTGATTTTTGAAAATAACATTTTACAATAGGCTGTAAGTAAGTAAGTAAGTGTTTATTGTTCTTTACATTTATAAGTACAGTATAAAGGTCGCAGTGTAAATTCCCCAATAAGGCAAGCTTGTGCTGGGAAATTCTAAGTAAACAACTAAAGTTGATATAATATAAGGAATACAGATTACAAAATAGCATTTTAAAAATAAAACATAAGTTCTAGGTATCTATAGTAGGTAACAAAATTAATCAATTTGAATGAAAAGTTGAATAATGATTAGGTAAAGGTAAGTGGATGCGACAATATCTCTAGATATTTTAAACAAGTATGGTAGAATAATTTTTAGTTCAATAAGTTACTCAAGATTTCTCCCACTTGTTGAGGATATTTGAAATTGCTTTTTTAAATCAAATTTCCACATTTGACTTCAATAAATTTCATTTCGCTGCAGTTTATTACCTTTTTCATGACCATACCTTAAAATTTATAGTTTATTAATAGAATTACATCAGAATTAATTTTTTTTTTTATTTAATAATTCTTTTGCAGTTTTAAGATCATTCTCGTGGTGTCCGTTCGAACGATCCTACCTTTCATCTTTGGCCTGTATTGGGGATCAATGATTTTGCATGAAGTTTTAAAGTTGATAAAAAGAAAGTTCCTTGGCGTGTTCAAATGTAGTGTTTTCCTCGCTTCTTCTCCAGCTCGATCTATCGCGCACTCGTAACACTATTCTGTACCACGTGATTCGGTATGACGTTCGAAATTCAAGTTTTCAACTTCAGTTGCGGTTTGGTTTTGACTGAAGGTGGTCGCTCAGTGTTCGGACCTATACAGCAGCTAAATGAGTGAAAGATAGAATCTTTGTCAAGACATTCGTCTTTTCGTATTAATAAAGTGTTTTGTGAATGACGATGTAAACAAATAATGAATATGACTAGAACAAATAAGTTATTGTGTTTGTGGATATTAGTTTTCGTATTTTATGATGTCATAATGGGATCATTTGCGGATATATCGCCGATACAGGGTAAGTCAAATTGTGAAATTTCATTGTGTCAAGGATTGGTTAGTTGGTAGCCTTTCTTGATTATACTCTATGAAGTAATAATTATCTTTGAATCCAATCTATCGTGCTTAACGGTTCATTCAACGTGCAACCCTTATTAATCCATGCAAAAAACAACGAAGTTTCTGCATTGTTGCGGAGAAAATAACATTTGAACACATTTTGTTTCTCAAATGTAAACATTGTGAAGAACTTGTGAAGTTTTCCTATTTTTTTCTCACGTATTTCCAATGAAAGACCTTACGTAAGTAAAACACTACTATATCTATGACCATTGTTGAAAAATATTAGTAAGCCTAAGTAATTTTTAATTTGATCAATCATGTACATGAATTAATTTAATAAAGATATCGGTAAGTAAAAAATTATGAATAATGAATTAATAAAAAATCTGATGCCCAATTTACAGAAATCCTGAATAGATTAATAATATTTGTCACTGTGATAAGATTCAGCTTGTTCGCTGGATTATCTTCAAAAGTAGGCCTACCTCGAACTGGCCTATACCCTATATTCATACTTTTAGAGCTTGAGACAGTCAAGTTGACAATTCGTATGAAATAAGACTTGAACGATATTTCAGTCTATATAAAAGGCTTCTAGAACTAAAGTGTTATCATTTATAGTGTCACGATTATGACAATGGCCTTCCTGTGTTAATAAAACATGTTTGTTATCATTCTGTTTTCATTTGATTAAACTTGGAATTTAAATTCGTTATTACCATAATAAGTTAATAATCAACATTTTTTCAAAGGTACGGAAAAAACAAATGACCAACAAAAATATTGCTAATCGCAGTGCTCAAGTCCGCATTCTGGTATAGCCAATTAAAAAGCTTGGTTTAGTTGATATTGAAAGTTTTCTGTTGGCTTTTTTCTTATGTACACCATGGTCACCGATATTTCACTGCCATCTAGATATTTATTATTCATCAAGTTACCAAATTATGTTCTCCAATCACAACTTCATTCCTATCATTTTTTTTCTCTCATCTTTTCTAGTTGCAACCTGATCAACATTATTTGCGATCTAGCTATCTCTCTGCAATCTCGTATTTTATACTAACAATCAAAACCTTACAGAACAACACTATTTTACTGTATTATTTCCTTTGTATAAAATGTAATAAGTTGAATTGAACTTGCAATTAATATCAAAGGCTCCATGTGAATTGAATGATCAGACCTTTTAAGTTTTAAACGAGCACGTTGAGTTTTCGTACGCGTATTGAATCTATAATGAATACACGGTAATGGAAGAGGGCAAAGGCGATCTGTGTGAGCGACTGAGAAGGAGATAGTGTCGTGATGGATTTAAAATATTTGCTCTTGAATTTAATACCCTCTGAGGCATTTTAACGAGACGAGAATCTAGGACGAGACACTTTCAATTCCGCTTTAGATGTCGTGAAATTGAACGTGTAGAATTTTGTAAAACGGTAAAATGATAGGTTTCAATTGTATGTGGGAAAAGCGCATGAAGATTGTATATTATATACACACCACATGTTTAGATCGTGAAGTTAATTGTAAATATTAAGACAGATTTTGTTTATACAGAGTATAGGCTAGTAGGACAGTGCATTAGAAGACTACTTTTTTTTGTAAGAATACAATTTTTTTTTATTGTTATGATCTGAAACTAGAGTATATCTTTGTATGTGGGCTATAAGGTTGGTTGGTACAGCTGTGAAGAATGGAAATTTAATTTTTAGACCGAGTTATGTTTGGACAATTATTATTGTGTGTGAAGTATTAGAAGTTATTTTTATTTACATCTTGGGAATACAAAGTTTAATACAGTAGCATTAGGCCTAACGCAATGACAATTTTCTGGTGGCTGCAAAAATGTTATTCTCGAAGTCAATATGAAATATGTGTGGGTTAGTTTTAATTTATTTGTCATTTAGTCTGCTTCAAATGCGGTGTGCTATATCAAATGAGGTTTCATGACATGGTGTGTGTTAAAAGTTTTGATTTTATCATTTTAAAAGATTTTAAATTGTGCATATACGTACCAATAGCAAAGAGTAAAGCTTAATTCATAGTAACACGGTGGCACGTTTTTTTTCCGTCCCGGCAAATCACTGAACCAGTCAGAAATATTACGGAAAGTTTCTGACTGGTTTATCTGTGAGCGTGACTGACCGAGACGGAAAAAACCGTGCAACCGTGCTACTGTGAATGCCCAAAATGAAAATGAAATACTAAAATAGTATGAAATAATACGAAATATTGCCGCTCCCGTGGCTCAGATGACTAATACATTGCGTCAGAAATTGAAGTCACCGTTGGGCGTGGGTTTGAGACCCGCATAAGGCATGGGTTTTTGTAAACGTCCTTTCGCCTATCATCACTTGTTCGTTCCATTATCACCTACTCATTCGTACCCCCGTATAACGTATAATGCTGTTGGTGGGGTCGTTAAGCAGCATACAACATAAATACAAGATAATATTTTACGATAATTTTTGAAGAAAATTGTATTTCTAGCGCAAGCGCATCTTCTCATTCGATCATTCAACTAAATAGATAAGTAACCGTTTGTGATCGTCAATGTTTTTTAATTGTGACGAGAGTATTTCTATTCTTAGATGAGCGATAGCGAAGACTTCGATTCCACTCTTATGGAACTTTGTTTGAATTTTTTTCTGTAGGCACTGCAGACTTCGCACGGTTGGACTGATCGACATGACATTTTTTCTGTACACTCAAACTCATCCAATTTAGAACTGTATAGTTTTGGGGTCAAATCGCTTGGATCATTTTTGAGGAACATCATCTCAAAGTTTCTGAAAAAAAAAAAACATAAGATTAGGCTGGGCGGGCGGGAAAATTTGAAAAATAAAATCTCTCCAAAAAAAATCAAATTTTCACTGAATGTAAACAAATAAATGATACGTCTACACATTATCCTGCGTTTGCCTATAGTTTATCAGTAATTTAAATATAACCAAATTATTCAATTGCGACCTTGTACGAGTGAGAAGCATTGCACAGAGCCCCCAATCCGGGGAGAGAGGGGGGGGGTGTTCTTCAGCCCTTTTAACATGTGTTATTCATCCTTCACTATTTCTCTGTCTGCCCTTCTCAGTCAAGCTGTGAGAAATCCCTGAATCAGAAATATGATATCAAACTTCAAGCCAGCTGTGAAAATGTAATTATTTTCAGTATGAACCCATAACAAACAGTGAATCAACACGTGTCAGATTTGTCTAGATTTTTGTTAGAAATGGGCCTTTCAAATTCAATCGATTTAAAACTTTAGAAAACTGAGCGTTCTGGTTTAGAAACTGGAAAAACGCGTATGAATGAGCAAACTACCAATTAAGTTTTTGTGAAACAAATATATAATTTTATAAATTTATTTTGGAATTTATCATATTTCAGTTTATTATATGTTCAGATAAAGACGGGTACCATGCTAATTATTTATTAAATTGGGTTTAACGACGTACTCTACTGACGACTAAGATCTTTGGCGTAGGTGAATGATATATATATATATATATGATGGGATGATGAGATGAAAGGTTATTTTATTCGATGTTTTTGGATAGTGGGAAGGAGTCGGTCGTGGCCTGTTGTTGAGGAACCATCCCAGTATTGACCTGAATGACAGAGGGATGCACCCCTGTCATAATAGTCGACCATGGCGGGAATCGAAGCCCGGTCTCCTGAATGACGGTCCAGTGTATTAACTTAATATATATAATAATTTGGCCGCATCTATATATTAGTATTGTATATAGAGCTTTATACTCTATCATTGATGTGGCCAAATCCATTTGTGAGGTTATATAAGCAAACATTTCGACTTTCAACATTCAGATATCAAAAATATCTTGACACCTCCCCCCTTCCTCCCCCGCGGCTTATTCAACCTACGCACTGCTTTAGAAAATGAAGTCAAATGTTTCCGCTCAAGGCATCCTTTTTTGTGTGAACTTCGTTGAAAAAAATATATTCTCGGTTGTTTGACAACCTCACCCCAACCCCTGACCACATTTACAACCAACCATTCATAGTATATTTTATTCCGGTATGCGCTCTTCAGCGTCCGCCCGTTAGTTACCTCCCCCTGCCTGTCAAGACGGATCCAGTCACCCTGAATATCCAGCCGGATATTGATTCAAGGTGTCATTGGCGTATAATGCCAGTCATAAGTCATGCATCTTCCTCTGCCATGAGAGTGATGTAAGAACGTTAACATCATCGACCTCTTGAATGTCTGATCTGCATAGCTTGATTCCTTGATGCATCATCGGTGATAGACGAAGGGTGTTCCCCTCTCTCTCTCTCGCTCTCTCTCATTCGCACTTCTCTCTCGTTCTTGTCTCTCTCTCATTTCTCTCTCATTTCTCTCTTTCTCTCCCTTTTCTCTCTCTCTCTCTCTCTCTCTCTCTCTCTTAATTCTTTCTTTCTCTCTATCCCTTTCCTCTCTCGCTCTCTCTCGCACTTCTCTCTCGTTCCTCTCTCTCACTTACTTCTCTCTTTCTTTCTTTCTCTATTTCTATCCCTTTTCTCTCTCTTTCTCTCTTCTATCTTCCTCTCTCATACTTCTTTCTTTCTCTCTCTCTCTCTCTCTCTCTCTCTCTCTCTCTCTCTTCCCATCTATCTTCTTCTTCTCTCCCTCTCTCACTTCTCTCCCTCACTCACTTCGGACGTAGATTCGAGTCCCGCATAATACATTTTTTTTTCAATAACATCGAAACTTGATACAAAATCATTGTTCCCCAATAAAGGCTGGATGAAAAGTAGGATCGTTTGGACGGGGCACCACAAGGGCGATCTTACCACCACATTTTAATTATTCAAAACTAATTAGCTTCAACACCAGAAAACGTCCTTTCAATCATCATGCGTTACTGATCATATAGTAACATTACGGCCCGCTCGTTTGTATCCCCAAATAACCTAGCTGTCGGTGGGGTCGTTGAGCAAACAATATTCATCTTCACGAGATCTCCGATGCTCAGACTGATTATCTAAAATGTAAAATTAATTATCTCTCTTTTGGCGAACCATTTATGAATCATTTATTTATTTATTTAATTTTTACCATTTATGTGAATCATTCCAATTTTTGCTCATGATTATAGTTGGGTTGTGCTTAATTCATATTGCATTGGAAATAATATGAAATAATGAATAAATAAAATGAATGAAAATCTATATCTATACATTATACATTATACATGTACGTTTATATATATATATATATATATATATATATATATATATATATATATATATATATATTTAATTATACAAATATATATATATATATTTATATATATATATTTATATATATATATATATATATATATATATATATATATATATATATATATATATATATATATATATATATATATTTATATAATTAAATATATATATATATATATATATATATATATATATATATACATATATATATATATATTTATATATATAAATATGAATATATTTATATATATATATATATATATATATATATATATATATATATATATATTTATATATATATATATATATATATATATATATATATATATATATATATATATATATATATATATATATATATATATATATATATATATATTTGTATAATTAAATATATATATTTATACATATATTTTTTTTAATTCGATTCTTCTGCGTCAATTCTTTGTTTGTTCTTAGAATCTAAAACGAACCTGTGATATTCACACAGAAAGTGCTGATTTGGTTGTTTGAAAACATGGGAGAAATGTTCCTATTGCTTCATCGAGTAATCGCTGTGTTGCAATCCATGAGGTTTTACAAGAGATGAAGGTTCCGAGCGACCGTCCACCCTATCCCACAGCACTAGCGCACGGATGGTTCGAGCCTTCATATCTCGTGTGTAACTTGTATCCAGGAGAGATGAAGGTTCCGACCGACCGTCCACCCTATCCCACAGCACTAGCGCACGGGTGGTTCGAGCCTTTATATCTCGTGTGCAACTTGTAGTGTCAGGATCGAAAGTTCTCCGAAACGTTGAGCTTGCGTTTGCTAGATTTTATTTTTAAAGATTTAGGCCATTAGAAACATTGTTACCAACCGTTGATAACAAACATATTTGTGATGTTTTTTTAAAACATCGTAAGGGTGATAAAAATAATCGTTTCTCAGAATGAAAGACGTGTATTACAATAACTATTTGTCTCTTTTTCCACTTGACTCTAGAAGAACATCAAATGGAACAACAAACGACAACAATAAAAGAATAAATATCTACGTGCTTAAGGGGGACATAATCTCAGCTTAAAATGCCAGTCATTTTTCACTTTTTTCTCATTTTTCATTTTTCACTAATTTTTCACTCGACTTCAGAAGAACATCTGATGGAACAACATAAGAACAACACACGAGAACCCTAGAACAATAATCAACCACTATTTTTTTCAACCCAATGTTTTTAATCAGTTCACTCATTTTAAAGAATTGGTCAAATTTCGTAAGAAATCATCAAAATATAGGCCCTACCTATTTTGACGTAAAGTAAACCTAGCCTATTTCTTGCTATAACTTATTTAGTAAAAAAAAGAGACGAAAACAAAATTTATATTTGAAGAATTTATGATAAGTATTGACAACGTCAATTAGACGGTCTCTTCAGTTTTCAATTCAATCGATATTAGTCAAACGCGAAATATGCGTTGTAAGATGAGCGAGATATCCTAATAAGGTATAAAAGTCGTTGAAGTAGTTCTACTCTTGCTACTTTATCGACTCTGGTATTCTACACACCTTGATATCTGAATAAGCTATAAAAGTCGTTAAAGTAGTTCTAATCTTGCCACTTTATTGACTCTGGTAATCTACACACCTTGACGCATATAAAAAATACTTCATTGTTGGTCAACTCTTGAATCTAGAAAGCAGTGAATCTCGACAACTTAATTCTGTCACAATTTGTATGATATATTTGATGAATATTATCAGTTATTTTTATTTTTTTCTTCAAAACGACTGATCAGTATTGCTTCAAAAATCGTAATAATGTGTAAAATCCATGTTTACACATTTAGAGAAAATTTCATCCCATTTGGAGAGATTTTATTTTTCAACATTTTCCGCCCAGCCAAATCTTATGGGGTTTTTAGAAACTTTGAGATGATGATTCTCAAAATCGGTCTGACCGATTCATTCCAAAAACTATTTAGTTCTAAGTTGGATGAGTTTGCGTGTAAAAAAAAAGTTTCATGTTGATCAGTCAACCCTTGCGACCTGTGGAGTGCTTACAAAAAAAAAAAAAAAAAAAAAAACACACACAGACAAAGCCCTATAAGAGTGGGATGGAGACTTCGCTACGCTCATCAAACAAAAATATTTCCAACATTTTTCCATCTCTTTGCCCTTTTCATAGCTACGTCACTTATAGCGTTTTCCCAACGTCAGTATATTACGTTGTCACGATTTGCTTTCTGTTTGCACTAACTGTCAGCTACGAACTCGTGCATCGCATTATATGTGTGTAGAGGCACGAACAAGATTCGTGATTCCCAGTATATATATTTACTTGCATCCATGAAACAAGGAGATCGTCCACCAACTTACAAACACAAATATCACCAGGATGTTTGTACAGTTTTTGTTAGTTTACGTGTAAATTATGTTTTTTCAGGACGGGATTTGTGATAATAAACTCAGTTGTGACATTTTATCAATTCTTATAAAGGGGAACTCCTGCAATGTTTTCACCAAATGTTTCAATTTTTGTATAGATAGTACTGACTAAATAAATCATGTTGTAAGGATTTTTTTCATTTTTGTATTCTCATTTTATTCAGTTGGTAAGAAAAAACATGTACTCCCTATAATAACGAATGGGCCTCATTCCTGTACTTTTATTTATTATTTATTCATTATTTATTCATTATTTATTCATTATTTATTCATTATTTATTCATTATTTATTCATTATATGATGACCGTCGTAGTGATGACAATTAACCTAATTGCCAATTCTTTACTGTCGTATTTTGAATATAAAGAAGAGTAAAATTTGTATTGTACCATCATTTTGTTTTTTAATAACATCGAAACTTCATACACAATTATTGTTTTCCAATTAAGGCTATATGAATGAAGAATTGGAAATACTTAATGAAATCATATATACCGGGTCTATATATATATTACATATATATATATATATATATATATATATATTTATATATATATATATATATATATATATATATATATATATATATATATATATATATATATATCATTGTAATTGAAATGATATAATTACTAAATACTATATTTGTAATAACACATTTGTAGTATCAAATACTATACACTATACTGCAGTATAGGCTTCTGTCACGTAACAAATGATAAACAATCGTTACCATAGTAACACAGCGAATTGATGGACTACCAAACATTCTGATTGGTCAATTCCAACTGGTGGTCTCTTGTAACAATGGGTGACGTCACTTGAAAGAAGCCTATAGATTTAGTGCGAGTCGTGGGCGGCGGAGCAGGCGAAGGGGGTGGGTGTCAGGGGGTCAGCCCACCCTCCAATAATCATGTGATAGGTCTACCTATAAACACTGACCCTTCAATATAATAGATAATTCAATTATTTAGTAGTACTCTCAATTCAATTAATAAAATCTAATGAGTATATTATATGAATACATTAGATATCCTATAATAATAAAAATATTTATTATAAATATTTATTATAATATTTATTAAAAAAATTTATTTATTTATTTATTTAATAAAATGAAATCGACATTTAAAAAAAAATGATTTTGAATCAAGTTTCGATGTTATTAGGAAAAAAAAAAAAAAAAAAAAATGATAAAATTGAACGAGTTTTCATCCAAAACGTATTTTTCGTTCTTGCAAGTTTGTCTTTCATAATGATATGTATTTTATCATATTTCCTACTTTGTTCAAATTGATATATAAATCAAACATTTGACATCTGCAATTATGAATCAATTACCCTCCCCGATCCACTTATTACCTGAATCTCCTTGAAATCACGTCGATATACTGCCCCGCACGTAATTTCTATGACTTGACAACCTTATCAGTATTGACCCCTTAATAATCTTAGGGCTCCGGCCGCCTCTGGTGCGTGTAATGACTGTCAATTATCTTCAGGATACATTTAAATGTGGCTCGCTCGACCACTTTATGTGGCAGCATGTGTACTTTCGTCACTAATGTCGGACCAAGGCGTTCTGTCACGACAAAGCTATTAAAGTTTTCACATTACCGATATCGAATAGCTCGTTAATCGAGCATTGTCCCGTATGTCGTGAATTATTGCACAGGAATGTACAAAACAAACCGCACGCATGCGCGATATAAAGTGCGTGCCGAACGATGCGTTTTTATTATTAAAGGACATCACAACACTGCAACTAGATTTTGGTGAATAATTACGATATTTATTTACCTAATTTTAGAGAAAAATAGAAATTTCAATTTCAGAAATTATTGTGTTCCGGACTTTCTGAAACTAAAATACTTTTATCTACGGCGGAAAATTATGGTCACAGACTGCGCAGTTCTGGTGTTGAAGTTCATCGGATTAAAATAATTAAAATGGAGTGGTAAGATCGCCCTTGTGGTGCCCCGTCCAAACGATCCTACCTTTCATCCATAGCCTTAATTGGAGAACAATGATTTTGTATCAGCAAGTTCCGATGTTATTTAAAAAAAAAATTATCATTGATGTTTTTGTCCTCCAGAGACCATGAAGTAGGCATGACCGATTCTGTATAGAAACATAAACAGAATCGAGTAATGTCTACGTCACGACTCAGAAAAAAGGACCAGCTCCTTGAAGACATACAAATTGATTATAATTTCTGAAACTGAGATGATTATTTCTAGTTTTATCTAAAATTAGGGAAGTGAACTTTGCCATTATTTGCTAAAATCTAGTTTCAGGATTGTGACGTCCTTTAAATTAATAAAATACCGTTGCGTGTTTTATTGTTTTCAATAAGCATGTGTTGGTGCACCTGGAATTACGTCATCGTCTTCAAGTTGTTACATCTGTTCTTATTTGTGAGATGATTCGTGTCTATACTTGTATCCACGAAAGTAGGCACACGTTTTCTTCATGTACGCGCTCTACAGGTTTCGTGACAAGTTGATTTATCGCCAGGAAAGTTGGAATCGAAATTCGAAATTATCCAAAATAGCATTGATGTATAGTTTTAAGGAATCTCATGTGCACTATACTATCTATAGGCCTTTTCATGTTACTGTCATATAATTTCTTACAATTATAAACATTTTTTGTTTTGTTGATTGAATCTATGACTATCAATAACGTAACGGGATAAGCAACATGGCGCTTTCCTTTCGCACCATGCGTACATCAAAGGGATGCCGCCTTACAAATGTTATGATGATTTGCTGGTATTATTGTGTGTTGATCTATACAAGTAATAGATGTAATGCAATCTGTGAATCCAGCTCTTTCCAACTGCATTAAACAATATTGGGATACATTCAATTTGAATTAGCCAATCTAAATTTAAAATAGGTCTGTAAAAGCATTTAGTCCCCTAGTCAAGAGCCCTACTGTTATATTTACCATTTGATAACTGGATAATTACTCATCATCTACGAGAAAGATTAAAATCAATGCAATTGTACAACTATGTACTATATATTGAAATACAAGACTAATACGTACGATTTGATTTGAAATTGCGAATCTCACAAATGTACACGAAAGCGCGCTGATTCCATCATGGTGAAAACGGCCTAATGTTAAAAGGATAGGACTTACGCCATGTTGCTTATCCCGTTACGTTATCGATAGTCATAGATTGAATGTATATAGGCCTGTATAGATTTTCAACATTGTACTTATTATTATTATTTTTATTATCATCATCATAAGTAAATTTTTGTGCACGTTCGATGATATACCAGCTGTAATATTTATTTACTTAATTTACTTAATTTATTTATTTTAATACTTACTTATTTATTCTCTTCTTGCGCAACTTCTTCCAGGCAGCCCGCACACAAGAGTTCCTCTCTCATGCGGGTTTCTTGCTGTGTCATTATATTAAATGTCAATCATATTCATCTACAGCTTCACCTCTTATATCTATCTATGTCTCAAAACGAGAATAAAATTATTTCAAAATTGAATGAAATGAAAAAAAAAATGAAATGACCGCGCTGTCGAAATGCCTGTAAACCCTGACACTAACTAAGAACCAATCGAGGGAGTATACGACTATTTATATATAGACCTGACGAATAATAAAATCACTCAGTCATTTTTTTTGTTCAGAGGGGGCGCTGAAGAGCGTATACCGGAATGTTATCGACTCGGTCGTGTGACATGGGCTTCGGGGTACTTTTCAATGGAATGTGGTTAGGGACGGTTCAGGTCACACAAATCATGTCACACAACCGAGTCGACTTTATTCCGGTTTACGCTCTTCAGGCGCCCCGTTCAGAGACGGTTGTTTCTATACGGAACTGTACTGACGATCACCTTTGAACAAAGTCTCAATATGGAGGCCGTAACGTCTAGTATTTCTTTATATCAAACGTTGCGACGAACTCACCTGAATTCGGGTCGCGGAAGAGTTCAGCATCTTGGGCATCTAGTCATCTGATTACAAAATTATTTTGTTACATTTTGGTGGAAGTGCCGTGATTTTTTTATATTTGTGTCGTCAAATCGGCACCACTTATGGTTATTGACTTCAACAAAAGCCAGGTTATTTGAAGGTTGATCGACACTGCTAAATTTTTACTCTTAGGCCCAGTATTACCACGGCCAGTTAGTATTTATCTGAGAGTTGGTGAAAACAAATAGCATAAGTAACCATGGTGATAACAAGTTTGAACTGTCAGATAAAGGCTAACTGGACTTGGTAATACCGGGCCTTAATCAATTATAAACATTTTTTGAAAAATAAATTGGTGTATATCTCGAAATTGTGTCTTAGCTCGCATTCGTACACTATCTGATTTTAAAGTTTATGTTTAGGTGATATTTTATAAATCGGCTCTGGATTGTTTTCTGAAGGTCATCATGGTCACCAGTACTTTTTGATTCCTGGACCGACATTCAGGAGACCGGGGCTCGATTCCCGCCATGGTCGACCATCCTGACAGGGGTGTTTCGTTGTTTCCCTCCGCTGTTCAGGTCAATACTGGGATGGTTCCTTAACAACAGGCCGCGACCGATTTTCTTCCCACTATCCAAAAACACCTAATGAAATGACACTTCATCACATTTGCCATTCACCGACGCCGATAGACCGTGTAGTCATTAGTACAGTGCGTCGTTAAACCCAATATGGTAAACATAGGTTAAACCTATGACTATCAATAACGTAACGGGATAAGCAACACGGCATAAGTCCTATCCTTTTAACATTAGGCCGTTTTCACCATGATGGAATCAGCGCGCTTTCGTGTACATTTGTGAGATTCGCAATTTCAAATCAAATTGTACGTATTAGGCTCGTATTTCAATATATAGTACATAGTTGTACAATTGCATTGATTTTAATCTTTCTCTAAGATGATGAGTAATTATCCAGTTATCAAATGGTAAATATAGCAGTAGGGCTCTTGACTAGGGGACTAAATGCTTTTACAGACGTATTTTAAATTTAGATTGGCTAATTCAAATGAAATTTATCCCAATATTGTTTAATGCAGTTGGAAAGAGCTGGATTCACAGATTGCATTACATCTATTACTTGTATAGATCAACATACAACAATACCTGCAAATCATCATAACATTTGTGAGGCGGCATCCCTTTGATGTACGCATGGTGCGAAAGGAAACCGCCATGTTGCTTATCCCGTTACGTTATTGATAGTCATAGGTTAAACCCAATATAAATCAACTTTAGGATTCACTGCCATCTAGATATTTAGAAACATGATTTTTTATTTCAGTCGAGTATGTGCTGAAGAATTTACATTGTTACATTATATTTTGCATTTTGCTTTGTTGTGCATTTTGTTTTGTTGTGCATTTTGTTGTACCTAGGCCTATTGCTGATAAAGATGGCTGGGTTGGTCACCATTATCATGATACATACATGTGTGGGACAGGGCAATTTATTTTCTTGTCTCTTTCAATGTTTTATACACGATGAAGTAATGTATTTTTTCTTTGTCACACATATTTTCACTAAATGTTGGTTTGTTATCGTAAATTATAACATACACTCACTCATATCAGTCGACATTATTATTACATGTCCGGCACCTTGAAACCTATTTATTGTATTTATTTATTAGAAATAACGATAATAATGTTATATAATTACAAAAGAAACATACAGTTAAATGAAAAATTACTGACCATTCAAACTTTTATTTTTAACGATAGGGGAAATTAGCGGAAATGAAAAACTTGGAAAATTGCCGATAATTTAAACTGTTATACTAAACAATAGTGGAATTTAGCGGAAATGAAAAACTTATCTTTAAATTCTATTTGCATGACCTGCCCATGTTTTTCATTTGCCAGTAATACTTTCACACTGTTCATTCAATAGTAACACAGAGAAGAAAAAAATATCAATTTTCAATTCACATCTAAAGTAACTCTAGGATCTATCGTCATGATAAATACAACAGTAAATTATACACGCAGAAAATGATGAACTTGTGAAGAAATATGTGAAAAATATACAGATAATATAAACGAAAGTTTTAAAGGGAAGAATGTGAAATGAAATATTTTGTTATGCGTTACACAGGGAGATATCATGAGAAGAAATTGACAATTTTGAAAATTGAGAAGAAGAAGAAGAAGAATTGTTGTCAAACTAATATTTTAGTTGTGATTTTAAACACAATTTGGTGTACATTGTTGTCCAACTGATTGTTATTGGGTTAAGCGACAGTTAGCGGATTAAGAGCCAGTTTTACGAATAATACTAATCCGCTAAGTATTATGTGAAGGTACGAAACTATGGCATGAGCATCCATGGGTGATACAAATTTAATTCGACAACTATTGCTTAATACACTAACTATCAATTCGTAAAACTGGGCCCAACTTGAAATCATCGTTGTTTACGCATGTTATTTTCGTACTTAAAACTTTAAAGCACATCACAACCTAGAAATCAACTAGAAACTAGAAATCAAACTAACAAACTAACAACAAACAACAACAAACTAACAACAAACTACAAATCAAAACCTCAATTTCAGAAATTATTATTTGTTCTTCAAGACCCAGACCTTTTTATGAGTCGTGACGTAGACATTACTCGATTCTGTTCATGTTTCTATACAGAATTTGTAATTCCTACGTCATGACTAAGTCTCTGAACACCGAAAAATAAATTATAATCTCTGAAATTGAGAATATGATTCCCACTTTTCTCCAAAATTGTGGAAATTAATATTGTCACAATTAATTAAAATCTAGTTTCAGGGTTGTAATGCTCAGCGAATTAGTACTTATAACTAAGACTTTTAAAACTAGCTCTAGATAGAATGAATCATCAGCCACGCGGTATAGTATAAACAAAGAGGTGGAACGGAAATATAGTCCTCACCACAATTATTGAAATCTCCCGACAGTAATCGCATTACATAATGTAATGCTTTTCCTTCCTAATCGATAACAAATATAAATACGTTACGCAAGCAATTTCCATAACATTTATTATCTACTCAAGTATAAAATACAGTGAGGTGTTTCCGAAATAGCAATTAAACCGTGCTGTAATTGTTTAGGTGTGTACACTTTGTATTTTATTAATGAACCATTCAACTCTTGATAGTTTTCTGTTCAGTATAGTTTATAACAGCTCTCTGACTTTGGATGGTAACAATGGAAAATCGTAGTGGATTTTATTGTTGATTAAAGGGCATCACAATAAGTGAGTATATATATATATATATATATATATATATATATATATATATATATATATATATATATATATATAACCGGCACAGTAGCTGAGTGGTTAGCGCACTTGCTTCGTGTGACCCGGAAGGTGAAGGGACATATCGGACCCGGTTCGATCCCCGCCACCGTCCATCTTTACAGGGGTTTTTCGTGGTTTCCCTCTGTAGTCTAGGCTAATGCCGGGATGGTTCCCACAATATAGGCCACGACCGCTTCCTTCCCACTATCCTTCCCATAACCCATTAAAACCTTCATCTCATCATCCCATCATCTCATTAATCATTCATCCAACGCCAATAGATCTCAGTCATCATTAAAGTGCGTCGTTAAAACCCAATATAAAAAAAAAAATATATATATATATATATATAGGCCCTATATATATATATATATATATATATATATATATATATATATATATATATATATATATATAGGCTATATATATAGTTTTTCTGCGATAGCGTTCGAATGGAGTGAGATATCAAAATGCATTATAGGAATACGCAAGAGCTGCGTATCGATATAGAGCAAAAATCCAAGATTATAATTAGGTTTTCCATGGTTAGTATATGGATGAGGGAGGTCGACGCGGAATGCTATTTTTTTACCACTTATTTATAGAAGAAAATCAAAATGATTAGAAGATTCAATATTTTCTCGACCCCACTGTGAATGTTTTAATCGTCTTCTAACGATGACATTATTGTTTGTTGAATGAGTAATTTTATTTTGAATTATTCTTTAGGGTGGTTAGAACGCTCTTGTGGTGCCCCGTTCAAACGATCCTATCTTTCAACCATTGCCTTAATTGGGGAACAATGATTTTGTGTAAAGTTCCGATTTTATTGAAAAAAAAGAGAAAAAAAAGAATTTATATATATATATATATATATATATATATATATATATATATATATATATATATATATATATATATATATGTATTCATGTGCTGTATTTATTTGTAGAACATTGAATGGAACAAAAACAAACAAGAGTATCCATAGGCCAATTCCATATAGTATGTTCAAATTTATGCTATTCTCAAATAGACTCCGTTATGCTCTCAGAAATTACTCACCAAACAAAAGACTTTCATTTTTCTTACAATTCCATAGCAGCTCTAGAATCGTGATCGAACTGATCTAGATTACGAAATATCCCGTATTCCGATTTTCTACGCTCTTTCTGTATAGACGCTCGGTGTATCTCCGCGTGGTGATGCTCTCTTGTCTTGTTACAATTCAGCTCCCTCCAGGCACTAGGCACAACATTTTCACCGTCAATAGCAACCCAAAACATTCATTCTGTGTTATTTTGTAATACATTGTACCTTTGTTATACATTCATCTCTTTCGATACAATCAAAGTAATACAATCTATACGCACAGACATATATATATATATATATATATATATATATATATATATATATATATATATATATATATATATATATATATATATATATTATATTATATATATATATATATTATATATATTATATTATATATATATATATATTATATATTTATATACATATATATATATATATATATATATATATATATATATATATATATATATATATATATATATATATAAATATATATATATGTTGAAAAAAATTCGAAAAATAAATTAATGATCGGTAGGTCTAATAACACAAAACAAATTGAATCAAATTTTATTCTAATTCAATGAGAATCGTTTTTCTGTTCCCCCCTCCTCCCCTTTCCCTATACCTCCTACCACCTTCAGAACACAGGACCAGCTTGTGTTACGTCACTTCCGTCCTCAAGAAAAAAACACTCGACTGTTAGCTCTATTTCCCCCTCCCCCCCCCCCCTCCCTCCCCTCCCCCGATACATTTTTATCCTTAAAACTTCCGTTTTTGTCGGTGATAAATCGTTTGCCCTGCAATTAGACTTATCTCTTATACTTTACACGTATTGCATTTGCTTCAGTACACTTCGTGTTTCGGGCTACGATCGACCGTCTTCTGTATCTAGTATGGTTGATTATCGGGTGTTTCGATTCGGTAATTTGTTAATTAGCTATATTATATACTTGTATTCACGAAAGAAGTTCGTCTACCAATTAAGTAATTGTAAATACTTCGGTTATTAATTATATGATCTTGTTGTACTTCAATTCAAGGATTTTAACGCTTTAGAAAGATGTAATTGCGTTTTTTTTACAGTAAACCTCGACCTGAAAAAAATCATGATAACCTGAAAATACAAGGAATGTAAAAATAAAACGGTGATATTTTGTTTTGTTAGACCATCTTTTCATTTGGCATATAGAAGTGAATAAATGAAATTCTCAATGATCGTAGGATTAATTTAATAGATTCATCAAAATATTCACTGGAAGAAGTTGGTCTTCACTGTAGGCTTCTGTCAAGTGACGTCACTCATTGTTGAAGGAGACAGACAACAATATCCACCAGTTGGAATTGACCAATCAGAATATTTGGTAGTCCACCAGTTCGCTGTGTTACCATGGTAACTATTGTTTGTCATTTGTTATTTGACAGAAAATTATAATTAATAGGCCTATCTATAAATAATAATTTTAATCTCCAACATTCATCTTACTTTCAAGACTTTATTGTAACAAAAAAAAAGTGTGAAATAAATGTTAACATGATTGTTGATCGTACAAAAATTCAAAATAAAATCCAACAAAATTCAGTGGACGACTGCTTCGGCTCATCACATCAGGTATTTTGATCCAGTCTGTTTTTAATTGTTGGGCGATAACGTTACAGAGTAGTGTATTATAATCTATTATCAATTCATTATACGTATTAATTCATTATGAAATTACCTTATAATGTCTCTATTATAATAATATTCAAAATTTTGAGTATTTTTTTTTTCAGTACGATGATTTCCCACAAATAATAATCATTACATAAGTTATTTCCATTTGTCGTATTAATTAATTGTTATATCATTCTCCTGGTATTTAATCGATACCAGTATAATTATTAAACATTAATGATACGATCAAATTAACTTTTTTTTTTAAATGACTGACTTCGTGATCTCGTTTTTTGAAATGATAATAATAATAAATAATGATTATAACATTGGATGCTGGTTGTCCGTATGCCGGTATTGCACAATACATCGAGTACAAGTAATCCTAATCAATGCTGTGTCGTAAGAGGTACAGTACAATTTCAACTTATTTCGTATATATTTAATCGTAAATGTTTCAGAAAAGAGGAAAAATAAACATGTTTAGTGAGGCCCGGTATAACAATGACCGAATTCAGCTAGTCTTATTGTGAGAGTTGGGTGATAGTAAATATAGTATGGGTATAACCATAGTTATTACTAGGAAAACGCGGGATGCGCGTTGTTAGACGAGCTTAGGGGTATAGAAATCTAGAATGAAAAATAATTTGTCAACCCAATCTACATCTACAGACCTTGGATCACTCCAAACGTTCAAAAACCTTACGAGAATCAGTTCACGAGAATCACGGCCTTCCTCTTCATTCATTTCAATCGTTTTGAATTAATTGGTGACACTTGTTGCTATAGATTTAATTGGTTCCCGTAATAGCCTAAATTGATGGGAAAATGCTTTATAAATGCGTTTTCTTCGTTATTTCTCATCCGATTGATGCGAAAAATCTCTCAAAATGTGCTTAATAGTTTCCTTTATATTCGGCGAAAATTTGAGAGGTCTTGAAAAATTTTGATTTTTCAAGTATTTTCCTCCGGGTTATTCTAATGAGGATTTTTGAAATTTCTAAAATTCATAAAAAAAAAAGTTACCACCCGATAATGCCACAAAACTATACAGATCTAAGTTAGATGAGGAACCATGACGAAAAAAAGTTTGAAGTTGATAGCTGTAGCCGTTTGACCTGTGGAGAACCGACAAAAAAACATAAAAACAAAAAAAAAAAAAAAAAAAACATAAAAACGAACACCAATTTTTTTCAGTATGTCAAATTGAATCCTCGCTAAAGCTCGTCTAATAATAGTTTGAACTAACTGCCAGTTAGAACTATTCTCATATTTGTCATGCCGGCACTAATAGTGTAAAACTTGCAAAATTGTTTTTTGTTTGGCTCAAAAAAATCATTCCGAAAAAAACTAATTGATTGTTTCTCCGTAACATGATGATGCGTCACTTTTTTTCAGAATAACCTACTTACATATATTTCCAGTTTATTATCATAAATAATTAAAAAAATAAAAATATTTAAAAAAACAAGTTTTAATTTTGGTCTCTAATTAAAATAATTATTCAATCGTGTCATTGACTTGATAATAATAAATTTCAAATAATACTTCAAGAAGTCTCAGATTTCGTAGAAGCACATAATGAAGAGCTTCTTTACTTGGTTCTTTATTCTATGGAGGCAGGAATCTAAACGCTTTTCCTAGAAATATTAAAAATAATTTTCAATCAAGATTAATCTAGATATCAGTATTGTATTACCTCATATATATCTCAAGCTGTAACTATAAATCAAGATTCTACTGAAGTAGGATCTCTTTATTTATTGCATACATTCACAGAATAAAGAGTACGTAGAAATAAAAATACCAATAACGTATTTACTCAAGAGAAATAATCTTCCATCATTTCCAATTAGAACACGTACTTTTTAGAGGTTCTATCTTTATTGTGAATGATTGTCAGCAGCGATTAGTTGATTCATAGTTATGCTGGTTAGGAAATAAATCTAAAACATCATTAATTTTAAGATTGCATGAAAGTTCATGAAAAATTGCATAAGCTTATATAAATACGCTGATTGAAATATAATTATTTGAAAAGGGAAAATTGAAAGATATTTCTTAAACTTTTAAAAATGATTCAAATAAACTATTGAAGTAGCCTTTGAACTATTAACATATATTTGAAAAATGAATTGAATAAAACAGTCTAAATATTCATAATATACAATAATATACTTGTATCTACGAAAGAAGAAGTTTATCTACCAACATAATAAACTAAAAAATCATCATTATTGTGCAACTGTGCAGGTATATTTGGTTGTCATCATTTTTCTGGACAAATCTCCTGACAAGAAACGCCACTGCATCTTTCAAAATGGTTTCAAATCCTCAAAATTGCAGCGAGATTAAATAATTAACACATTTTTCTACAATTATTTGATTGTAGGCCTATATAGACGACTTTCTTTCGTGAATAAAAGCATACCAATTAAACAGCCAGATATTCATCAATAATTTTTATTTTTCTTCGATATTATTATTTTTTTTTATATATATTTTGGGTTTTAACGACTCACTATCATGATAACCAAGATATATTGGCGTCGGATGAATGATTGAAGAGATGATGGGATGATAAGATGAAGGTTTCTTAGGTATCCGGAAGGATAGTGGGAAGGAAGCGGTCGTGGCCTATATTGTAGGAACCATCCCGGCATTAGTCTAGACTACAAAGGGAAACCACGAAAAACCCCTGTAAAGATAGACGGTGGCAGGGATCGAATCAGGTCCGATATGCCACTTCACCTCCCGGATCACATGAAAAGCAAGTGCGTTAACCACTCAGCTACATGTGCCAGTCCGATATTATTATCATTTATAAAATACAATTCTTCCTTGACTTTTGACTTTTCAAATGAACACATATCTATTGACCCAATGACTTCATATACACCTTTCCGGTTTTTATCATAAAAATAACCAGCCACTCTTCTTTGTGCAGCTTTGTCCTAGATCAAGATTCAAGTGTGCAAATAATTGTATACATATAATATACACACCAATTATTTCACCGTTATATTGACCATGTAATATGATAATAGCATCGGATCGCCGCTTGACTCGGCTGTCATGATCCGATGTTGACCTCTATTGGAAGCTATCGGTGGAAATGATTCCTAGAAAAAGATCCTAGTGGCTGTGAACACGTTTTGTTTTTGTTCACTTCGATCGTTTTTGAAGAGTCAAGATTTTTTATTCTTGTTCCCTATACCTGAAAATTTTAATGGCAGCAAACTGTAGATCTATGCAGAATATGTAATATCCATTGAATGTGAAAATGTATATTTAAATCACTGCCCTACCAGCAAACTGGCATACCAGAAATATATTAATTCAAAATTAAATTATATTCATTATTTTGCATAGTTATACAA
This sequence comes from Brachyptera risi, assembly GCA_964007535.1. Taxonomy (NCBI): domain Eukaryota; kingdom Metazoa; phylum Arthropoda; class Insecta; order Plecoptera; family Taeniopterygidae; genus Brachyptera; species Brachyptera risi. The sequence goes on from OZ023337.1 coordinate 29,367,280, forward strand.
CGATGTATAGTGATACCAACCTATTTTATCATAATATAAAGAAGGTGTTCCAACTCACATACTGATAACATGGTCGGTATTTGTGGTTTCTTGCAGTCAGTTCAGAGCCAAAAGTCCCGATTGCCTGTCACGATTTATCGGGTTTCCTTGTGAACTAGATGTAGATAAGAGTGGCTACGGTAACAGTGGCATTGTTGAACTAACAAAATCTATAATTTTCGTAAAAAACAAATGCAACTGCTGACATTATAATTCTACTGAGCCGTGTATAGTATTGTTGAGCATTGTCGTTTTAAATAGTTCAATATAAAAGCGATAGTTGTGCTACAGGCAATTGGGACGCTATATAGACTCAGATTCTGACCCCGGAAATATTTCACTTAAAAGACCCGAGTTGGGTCACCTCCTTTATATTATGATAAAATAGGTTGGCATCACTACATCGTGTAATATCTATTGAATGTTAGAATGTATAATTAAATCACTGCCCCACCCGCAAACTGGCATAGCCTACCAGTAATATATTAATTCAAAATAAAATAATATTCATTTCACGTAACTAGACCTAACCAGATAACTGCCCTACCAAATGTAATCAAACAGCGTATTAGTTTTTTTGTAGTTTATTCTGAATCGGAATGGTAGGACAGTCTTTGACTAAACGTATAAAATTATTGTTTTTAACTTCTACTTCTCTGATTGTAGTTCTTTCTTCTGGTTCTACTTCTCATAGGCCAAATTGCATTAAGTTGATTTGAATGGAAATAATTCATTTATACAATATAATTCATCTATTTATTTATTTATTTGTCTGGTACATCACAAAAAATAAAAATATACATTTTTACCAGGATATTAGACTCGTCTAAATAACTAAAAGAGAGAAAGATTACAATAAATGAAATGTTACAATGCCAAAAAATGTTACATTTATTCAATTCTGATAATGCGTTGATTGGTGGGGCAGTGTGAAGGCGGGGAAAACACAACTTTCCCGCGGAAAATCACGTCCATTGTTACATCATGGGTGTACGTGACTATAGACAAATTGTCCATGATCATAAACTGGCGTGTATAAAATTGTGCAGGTGTAATTTTCAACAAAATAAATTGTTATACAATTATCTACGATTACCACTTATACCAGTAGAAGTAATAATAGAATACGATCCTAAATTCAATATGGCCGGCGAAATGGAAATATAGGTTTCTGTTTAGAATTTAGATTAAACTAGTTTAATTAACTGTTTGTTTGGTGAGTCTAGTTATTTCAGGTTAGCTTCATTAAATTGGTCGAATTGGGTTATTTAGGTTAGTTTGGGCTGCGCGCAAGCGCAACAACAACAACAACAACGTCCGCATGTATAGTGAGTTAGTGACATAGACCGATGGTTAGCGACTGCCGTTATACTTTTATTTATATATTTATTCAATAATTATAATGTAGGCCTAAACTAATTTCAATAAAATGTAAATATTATGGTAATAAGGCAAGGAATTATGAACAATAATTCAAACATTGTATACCTAGTGTTAGAGAAAAAGGAAACATCGATTTTCTTATCATAATAAAAAAAAAAACTGTTAATATAGGCCTATACTCACAGTTTTATACCCTACCATTATGTTTACGATCTGTCTCTCTCTCTCTCTCTCTCTCGCTCTACACAGCCTCTTTGTCGGCTCCTGTGTTAATTATGCTAGTTACTCGACATCTAGAAGTATAAGGGTAAAGAAACAGCTGCTACATGCTAAGACAATAGAAGACAGGAAAGACATTAATTAATATTACTTAACTTTGAAGAACGAGATGAATGGAATATTGTTTTGGGAATGATGTAATATGTCTGCATACTTCACTCTGCAGAGTGTAGGAACAATGGGCGATATGCATGAGTTTGAACATTTTTTGATCTGAACGAAACACATATGATACGTTCAAGAATAATTAAATAAAAAATTGATAAATTAGTTTAAAATTCAGTTTTCATGGGAAATTTTAAAATTTGCATGCTGCATATATATATATATATATATATATATATATATATATATATATATATATATATATATATGTATATATATATATATATATATATATATATATATATATATATATATATATATATGTATATATATATATATATATATATATATATATATATATATATATATATATATATATATATATGTATATATATATATATATATATATATATATATATATATATATATATGTATATATATATATATATATATATTGTATATGTATACGTGTTATGTGAAATAGTCACATTGATCGTATATGCAAAAACATCGGATTGTAAAAATTGCAAAAAAAATCCAAGAGGTCATCGATGTGTAGGAAGACCTAAAAGAAGATTGCGAGAAAAGCTTATTCATTCCAGTTAAATGAACAAGTCGGGGACTTGGGAAGGAAGAAGAAGATATATATATATATATATATATATATAAATATATATATATATATATATATATATATATATATATATATATATATATATATATATATATATATATATATATATAGATGTATATAATCAAACAGCCAGATATTCTTCAATCATTTTTATTTTTCTTCGATATTATTTTTTTTTTTATATATATTTTGGGTTTTAACGACTCACTATAATGATAACCAAGATATATTGGCGTCGAATGAATGATTGATGAGATGATGGGATGATAAGATGAAGGTTTCTTAGGTATTGGGAAGGATATATATATATATATATATATATATATATATATATATATATATATATATATATATATATATATATATATGAAAACAATTGTATATACCCATTTTATAACTTTGCAGTTGTTACTTGATTATTATATAATTATATTAAAGTTACGTGACAAAATAATATATGTATTAAATATATGATTACTGTTTTGGTATTTCTTAACTTATAATTACCTAAACCTAATGTTACATTGTTGGACTAATATTGAATAATAATAGTAATAATTCGTATGTTTTCTAATATTACTCAATGTGAGATGAATGCATTGTCTCTCGAAGTCGGTCAATAATTGAATTGTAATTAGGAACAAGATTGTAAATCTGGTGTTCGATGAGATTTCTTTGACCGTTTCTTCTGTTTTGTTCTGAAATACGTATATAGAGGCCTCGAATTGTATCCACAAAAGTAGAAAGTCGTGTACCAATTAAACAAACACAAATATCATTGATAGGTATTTATATGTGGTTGTTGGCTCCAATGATTTTTAAGGACAATATTTACAATTATTTTTATTTTTTAAAGACATTAGGCACAATTGTAATCAATATTTATTCTCTAAGGATATTATCTACAGTAAATATTTTTATTTTTCATGGACAATATTTACAATTATTGTCATTTCTCAAGAACAATATTTACAGATACTTCTCTTTACAATATTACAATATAATATATTACAATATAATGACAATATTTACAAAAATTTTTTTTTTTTGACAATATTAACAATGAGACACAATTATATGGTAAGAATAATCGACGTTTTTACAGTTATTTGGTTGCTAGACAACTGCTAACTGTCGTGTATAAAAGTGTACCTATATAGAGATAATTCTATTTAGGCCCACCTACTGCTGTAGGCCTAATATAACTTGGCCCATTTTACATCCGTTTTCCTTAATCTGAAGGAGTGCAAAAGTAATTTAATACGAAATACGAACTGATTCAAAAATCATTTGAAAAATAATAAAAACCTCAAATCATTATAATTACTCCAGTTCTGGATATTCTGAGAGAATCGCTTGAACCGCCACTTATAATACAAATTTTTACTCAAAATTGAACATTCTCGATTTATTCCATTTCACAGTAACTCCATCTGAATTTCATTCTGACCTAGCTCTGATACAATTATTATAATAATATATATTATCGTAAAATAATAAATTTGTTTTATTCTATAATAAAAAGTTTTATTCAAAATTGAACATTCTCGATTTATTCCATTTCACAGTAACTCCATCTGAATTTCATTCTGACCTAGCTCTGATACAATTATTATAATAATATATATTATATTGTAAAATAATAAATCTGTTTTATTCTATAATAAAAATCAAATCATAATAATAATAATATTGATTATTGCAATATATCGATATATCTACTCGACAGTATTATTCCCTTTTCAATAAATCATAGTATTACTCATAGGTCCAGTCATAGGTCTTAGTCAATCTTAGTCAATTTATATTATACCATTATAATACTACTTTCACTTTCGGCCTTACACCATTAGCAGTACAGTGCTTATAATGATGTATTTACTTTACGGGGAAAACATTGCAATATCGCTTCGTTATCAGAGGAGTGAGTTACCACGTACAAATTGTAATTCCATAAATTGTTAAATTCAAACAGCAGGCTTCCGTCAAGTGATGTCACTCATTGCTGTTATAGAGAGAGAGAGAGAGAGAGAGAGAGAGAGAGAGAGAGAGAGAGAGAGAGAGAGAGAGAGACAACAATGTCCACCAATTGATATCATCCAATCAGAATCTGTATTGGTTCACCATTTCTTTCATTGTTAAAAATAATAATACTGATTCTTCATTAATATATACTATCATTATTATCTCGTGTATTTATTTGTGTTGCATCTCTCTCTCTCTCTCTCTCTCTCTCTCTCTCTCTCTCTCTCTCTATATATATATATATATATATATATATATATATATATATATATATATATATATATATATATATATATATATTTATATATATATATATATATTTATATATATATATATATATTATATATATATATATATATATATATATATATATATATATATAATATATATATATATATATATATATATATATATATATATATATATATATAAATATATATATATATATATATATATATATATATATATATATATATATATATATATATATGTATTTTAACTTAGAAGCAAGAATGAAATTATCCGAAAATTAAAATTAAATTGAATTTCATGAAAAAAACGCTGAACCGATTTTGTCTTTGTTTATATTTTGTCCTACTAGGATACTCTGTACCCTGTAGTTTTTTGGCGCTCACAAAAAAAAAAACATAAATACAAAAACCCGATTTTTTCCCAGTATGTGAAAAATGAATCTTTGCACAAGACGTTCCCAGTCTCCATAGGGCAGAAAGTTCCCGCCGAGTTGATTTCACAGACTGTGCATTCACCTTTTTCAAATTTTATTTGATTTCTTTTTTTTTATAATGATATTTGTATGTTTTTTGTTTTGTTTTTTCTCATTGTATTACTCCATTATGTTATTTTATTCCAATTTTCTATTCCTTTTTTTTTTTTTTTTTTTTTTAAATGTTATGTTTTATTATTCCAGTATGTTAATTTAGTTATCTTAGTTTAGGCTGGTGGTAAGGCACATGTTGTTACGGGGCTTGCTCTATTCTTACCACCAGCGATACACAACATTTAAAATTCATATGTATTATAATGTATTGTGTATCAAATAAATAATAATAATAATAATAATAATAATAATAATAATGAATGATTATAAAACTTGAACTGTGCAAGATACAAAATTAACAAATACATCACAGACAATATTGGTCGGAAATGCAATGAGTCAAATTTTATAATAATAAAGGTAGGAAGATAACTTGTATGTAATAGTAACAATCGATATTTTTGCCATCGATCTTCATCACACAGCGTAGGCCTACCGTTGCATACTCACATAACCTTGTCAATGCTTGTTATGGATCGACAGTATTTTATATATAAGATACTTCTCTGCACGCTGTGAAGCAGTTCCGTAACAATATGATCATCGGGATAATCACTGCGATCGTTTATATGTTATGCTGACACTTTTTTTTTAATAACATCGAAACTCGATACAAAATCATTGCTCCCCAATTTAGGCTATGGATGAAAGGTAGGATCGTTTGGACGGGACACCACAAGCGCGATCTTACAATTAACCCCAATTTAATTATTTAAAACCAATTAACTTCAACATCAGGACTGTCTGTGATCATATATATATATACTTTCCCGCCGCAGATATAATTCTTTCAGTTTCCGAACGTCCGGAAAATGTGACTCTATTGTGATCCGGTAGGTGAGGGGAATATTGGACCTGGTTCGATCCCCGCCACAATACATCTTTAAAGTTTTTTTTCGTGATATCTCTCTGTAGTCTAAAGGCTGATGCTTCAGTGGTTCCTACAATATAGCCCACGACCGCTTCCTTCGCACTATCCTTCCCATTATACCAAAGAAACATTCATCTCATTATAATCCATCCTACGCCAATAGATCTTAGTCATCATTACAGTTCGTCATTGAAGACAGTGAAGAAAAAACATGTTGACATCCCACTGAAAATGTTACGCTTTGGGTAGATCCCTCCCACCGGGTAAGATCCCCCTTACGCTCATCCAACTATACACTGTTGTGTGATCTTTATTTATATTGGATTTAATTAACGACACACTGTACTGATGACTACGATCTATTGGCATTGGTGAATGATATATGAGATGGTGGGATGATGAGATGAAAGGTTATTTTATTAAGGCCCAGTATTACCACGGCCAGTTAGTATTTATCTGAGAGTTGGTGAAAACAAATAGCATAAGTAACCATGGTGATAACAAGTTTGAACTGTCAGATAAAGGCTTACTGGACTTGGTAATACCAGGCCTAAGTGTTTTTGGATATTGGGAAGGAGTTGGTCGTGGCCTGTTGTTAAGGAACCATCTCAGTATTGACCAGAACGTTAGAGGGAAACCACGAAAAACCCTGTCAAGATGGTCGACCATGTCGGGAATCGAACCCCTGTTCCCTGAATGACGGTTCACTCTATTAACCACTCGACCACTCGTATCATTAGTTTCTGTTATACCTGGAAGCCATAATGATCGAACATACCGGTATGCATCATAACCGGCTGGAATACAAATCGGAAGCCGCAAACCGAAATTGACGCGCGATAAAAACCACAAACTCGACACTGTCATCGTGTGAGTGAGTGATCATAATGTTTGATATTTCAATTTTCACGCGTCTTGTCGATCGTACCAACAGAACGAAATGAATGTAAACGTCATCCTAATAGACTTTTATCTGCAACAAAAACGTATGGTTACAGACAGTGCAGTTCCGTCAAAGTTCATTGTTTTTTATTTATAATAATTGAAAATCGGGTGGTAAGATCACCCTAGTTGTGCCCTTTCCAAACGATCCTACTTTCATCCATAGCCTTGAAAGGGAACCACTTATTTTGTATCAAGTTTGATCATGATGAAATAAAAAAAAAAAAAAAAACGAGTATCTACGAAAGAAGAAGGTTCTGATCGAACGTCTCGATCGATCAATCGAAAAGACTCGAATCATTCAATACATATTGATTCGATTAAGACACGGTCAATTAAGATTTCTATCGATAAAGACTGTCACGGTCCATAAGATTAAGCTAGCAGACGCTCCTGTCTTATGACGTATTATGACTTGGCATGTGTTTTATGCAAAACCGAGTCATGTCCATGTTAAAATATAGTTGAAATAGCGTACAGATTTGATAATTTCCCGAGCAAATAGAAATTGATCCTTCGATTTTCAATTGCTGATGATATATAAAATAATTAACATGTATAACATATTTATGCATGTTATGCATGTGTTGCCCATTACATGCCATATCAACAATCTCTGATGTTTAATTATGGTATATCGTATTCCATATTTTTTAAACACACAAAAAAAGTTTTATCAACTTGGAAAGCATTATTTTTCCAACAAGGTGATGAGGTAGGATCTTTCGGACGGCTCAGCATAAGGTCGATCTTACCAACCTAATGGAAATAATCGATTATTTGATTCATAATTCTATGGCATGCCAGATTCAACTCAGTTCTTTCATGATATACTTTTATAGTCCCATCTTTGCAGGCATACAGATGTTTAATAACCTTCCTACTTTCATCAAAGAGGCTGCCAACGTTGATATTAAAATTTTCAAACATGTTCTTAAATCCTACTTATTAGGCAAATGTTTTTATGAAATTAATGAATATTTGATGGATGGAACCATTGGTTAATATATGTGACTCTCCTTCTAAAATCATTCTCTTATATCAATTTATTCATGTTGTGTGTTATGCTTTTTAATGTCTGTCCATTGTATTCTTTCATTCTTTTTCACTGTTGAATTTTGTTATTTTATGTTATTTTATGATATTTTGGTTATATTGATTATATACCGATAATATGACGTACCAATATCATGTAATTATGATCAAGCATGGAATAAAAGAATTATTATTAATATTATTATTATTATTATTATAGTACTTTGAAAAGGAGAAAATCAATTCCGAATACAAAAAAAAAAATTCACAACTGTAAATTCGAGATGAAACGGAAGATCCTTCAATTATTTGTGACAAAAAAAATTTTCCATCACCTTTCTTCAACAGTCTATAAACCTTGAGATCTGGAGTCTGGAGCCTCCTACCCTTCCTGTTACTCCCGTTTTACCCGCACTTCCTACTTCCGGTTGAGAACCCTTGAGGCTTGAGGGTCTTCCTCTTCTTTGATCCATTGAACCCTAGACTTGTGTTGGGCTATTTAATTCTCCCTTCACCCCCCCCCCCCCCTCCACCCACTTCCTGTGCGCGCGCCACTTTACAATTTATCTCTCAAAATCAAACCAGTTGCTAGGACAGCTGATTCACTTTTTTACACCCATATTTGTATACTTGTATTCACAAAAAAAGATCGGTTGTACCAACAGAATAAAAAAATGACTTTTAATACAGTTTGTTTTCAGTATAGACGGTCGATTTTTAGGACAGTCGAGGCTTAGTAAAGTTGACCAATTCCCGATAAAACCTACCCTTGTATTATTCTTAAAGCAGTGGAGTTTTCACAATAACTCAATTGGTTATAAGATACTTTTAGATGAGACTTATAAGATTTTTTATATGATATATTCATATATTTTATATTTATATATATATATATATATATATATATATATATATATATATATATATATATATATTTATAAATCCATATATTTTCTTATAAGATTTTATTTATAAAATGTATAGGCACATCTCTGAATGGACAGGTGAAGCAGTTTCACTATACAATATATTTCATCGGGAAGTCACTGCGATCGTTCATATGTACCATTGAAACTGAAAATGTGACGCTGTGGGTACAGCTCCCCCGTTAATCAGTTCAACGACATTCTGTTTGGATACAATGTTGTTCTGTTTGTAGAACCGGATTGACTGAGCTTGCGTGATGCGTGTAAATGACACGGCGTGATGAAGATGTGTAGGCCTATTAGAGTAAGACGATATTATTCTCGTATCACGCATTCAAGCTCGCTTCAGCGCTGAACATTCATAACATACATGTATACAAATTGGTGGCAAAAAAATAGAAAAAAAGTGAAAAAAATTGAGAAAAATATCGGAGAATGTTGAATAAAAATTTGGAACGGTAGAAAACCAACTGTTCGAGAAAAAGTTACGAAAAAGTTTTGAAATTGTGTAATAATCATTTTCCGAAAGTGTTTGGAATAAATTATTTAAAAAATATTGTAAAAAACTAGAGTAAAGCCACAAAAAAAAAGGAAAAAAAGTTCAGTTGAGTTCAAAGAATATGGAAATAATTTTCAAACAAATTAGGAATAGAATTTCGAAGAAAAATGATGAAACAGTATTTTCTTTACTCAAACCAAAATCCAAATATATCATTTAAGCCTATAGCAGAGCAGCAAAAGTAGCATATATGGACATCAGAATCTTGATCTATTGAAACTAAAGCATCGTTCACTACTAATAAATGCTATACATGAACGATAAAAAGTACCGTAATATTATTATGTACTAATGATACAAAATTATTATAATAACCCTTGAATTCCTTATTGCACCTATGTCCTTGTTATTGACATTCTACGTGCACTTCTCCTCCACATGCTAAGATCCAATTACCAGACAATTAACTAACTTTGAGGAAATAATGTAAACGGAAGGACAAATCGCTGTCCTATCCTTCCATTCATCTTGCTGTAATTACTTAATCGGTCTTTTCAGAAGAAAATAAGTCTCACGGCTATAAATCATATTCTTAGATTAACTGGGTTGCATTAAAGAGGGTGCATGCAAAGTGCTCACACAAATATGGAGAAAATCACCTTTACTATTTTTTTCCATGTTTACAAACCAGTGTTATAATCATATATATATATATATATATATATATATATATATATATATATATATATATATATATATATATATATATATATATATATACACACATAAATATATATACATATATATATATATATATATATATATATATATATATATATATATATATATACACACATAAATATATATACATATATATATATATATATATATATATATATATATATATATATATATATATATATATATATATATATATATGTTGTACCGTGCTCTCGGGTTGACCGCGTATGCTCTTTAGAAGAGAACTGCTGGATCTTAAAAGATCCTTTGTCTCTCCAACGTTTCGGCAAGATGTGACTTGCCATCTTCAGGGGATCCGTAGTCTACGGCGTGCGTATATCGAATATATATATTCGATATACGCACGCCGTAGACTACGGATCCCCTGAAGATGGCAAGTCACATCTTGCCGAAACGTTGGAGAGACAAAGGATCTTTTAAGATCCAGCAGTTCTCTTCTAAAGAGCATACGCGGTCAACCCGAGAGCACGGTACAACATTCTACTCAATCCGCGAGAACATCCGTCACA